>CM077148.1:183586520-183645771 GCA_039583875.1 Platanthera guangdongensis
TCACCCGTGTAGGGTTTGAGGGAATTGGTATAAAGACACTAATGTGTGTTCTCACCCGGGTTGGGTTTGAGGGTTTTTAGGACGGGTTTGGTCCTACGAGCGGAAGGCTCGGAATAAAATACTTGCATGTGCATAAATTTAGTGGCGGGGCATGCGGTACTGGCCGTTCGTCAACACCGATGGCAGTACGGTGCACCAGGCGGTGTGAGGGGTTAGAGGGGCCAGTGGGTTGTTTTACACTACGGTCTGGAGGACGACCCCCGATAACGCACAACCGACCCAACAAGACTGACGGGTTGTCAGCAAAGTACGTACGCGAGACTCAAGAGTGCACCTTGGACATGTACAGAGGCGTATAAGAGGGGTCTAAGGCTTGGTAGTGTGCATACTGGCCTAAAAGCGGAGACGCCCGCTCCGCTGCTGTCGTAGCCACAGCGGTGGTACCCAGAGTGATGCTAAGCTCTCAAAAAGTGGGAACTAAAGGTCTGTGATCACAGAGTCATTGTGTGTGAGTTGCACTTGCTTGTGCATAAAAATTGCATCATAATATTCATTCATATTAGGTCATACGCTTCATAGATCTTTATCATATAAATTAGTATGGGCTCTTTTATATGATAAGTTAAATTTCCTGGAAATCCTAACTTATATATTTGTATGGGCATTTATATAAGTTAGAGTACTTTTGTGATGGTAGTATAATGGTAGAATAGTTTATTTACATGTTCTTACTGTTGTTCTTTACTTCCTTTACTGTACTACTCTTTACCTTCTTGTACCATATATAGAACTGCTAGAATAGAACAATAAAACTTATTACAAATGCTAGTTAGTTTCGTCACCTGCTTCCACCATTGTTACCCCTTGTTGTCCTCTGCTTCGTCCTCCCGCTCGGTGCCTAGAGTTGCGGGGCGAGGTGCGGAGGAAACGACTTAGTCTTTTTGACTAATGGTCGGTGACCATACTATTTTTAGGAGCCCGTGGAGATGGAGCACCAGCACGACGAGGAGACATGACGGAGGAGCAGATACCGCTACAGCAGGCTACTACCACTACTGTGGCGTCCTCAGGTGGGACGAATTCTGATGTACTAGTATAGCTTCCGCTTTTATTTGAGAGAGAGAGAGTTGATTTTGATGTACCCGGGCATAAGCGCTTATTTACTCTTTTTTTGTACTCTTTTGTGGACTATGCTGATGTACTTTTTCATTTCATATATAGATTTGTACTATGTGACTTGTGGACTAGTGGATTAATATACTGTTTTACTTCTTCTTCTCATATTGGCCTACATGTTAATGATCGTAATAGCCGGCAGGATCGGCGTGTTGTGGTGTCGACTAACCCCCTGCGTTAGTGCCACCGTAAGACGGCGGTTCTGGGCATAAGGCCCGGTAGCCCTCCTTTGTAAGGGGGAGGTTGGGGTCTTACAAACTGGTATCACTTGAACAACGATCATATGAGAAAGAAGTCCACAACATGGGATCACCCCCCGCCCGAGCATTAGTTTGCGGACAAACTATGCAGCGGAAGCAGTGGTGTGCCCATGTGCAAAAGTCCCATAAAATGGTCCACAAAGTACAATGAGTTAGGCCAGTTCTGTTTTAACCTTACCTTTATGCAACCTTCACAGGTCGCCGCGCCGTAAAATGTGGCTCCTCCCCCTCCAGCTGCCACTTCATTCCTACATACGGATATGGGGCAACTTTGACGGCGATCCTGGATGCCTTCAAATCCCAGCAAGTCCGGCTCCACAGCAAATCCGGGGTCGAGCTGGCTGAGTGCCTTCAAGAGCCTGTCCCCACCGACGTACCGTGGGACAGAGGATGCGGTAAAGACGGAGGAATGGTTGGAGGCCATACACGAGATTTTAGCAGGCATTAGCTACTCGGTCGGTGAGGTATACCTCTAGCCACCTCTGCACTAGAGGCTCATGCGAAGAGATGGTGGAAATCAGTGTGGGAGTCTACATATGCGGACTGGGAGCTGTCAGATATCATGGGAGGAGTTTGGTGATGTATTTCTGGATCATTTCGTCTCTGCTACGGACAGAGATGCCTTGGAGGAGAGGTTTTTGAACCTCAGGCAGGGGACTAGATCGGTGATTGAGTATCAGCGAGAGTTCTCTCATTTGGCCAAGTTCGCAAGGATTCAGGATACCGATGATAAGGAGGTATGCCAAGAGGTTCTACCGGGGCCTCAGGGACGATTTGAGGCAGGCCTTGTTATTCATTTCTCATGGCACCTCTAGGCAGATCATCGAGATGGCAAAGAAGCTGGAGGCTGACCAGATGATGGTGCAAGGCAGAGGGAAGAGACCGTTTGATGGTCGACATCAGGAGAGAGCAGCAGGGGCTCTCAGAGAGGCAGGATTATCGGATGCACGAAAGGTGGGGATGTCGTCGTCCCAACTTCAGGCAGGAGCAGGGGCCTCCTCCAGCATTAGCTCCCCCACCTCTACAGATGCATGATCTGAGAGACAGGATGACCGTGGCCACCGACAGGTAGTTTGTTACAGATGCCGCCAGTCCGGGCACATTAGGTCGGAGTGCCCGCATAGATTCCATCCTCCTCCTCCTCCTCCACCTCCAGTGGCCCCAGTACAGTAGGGCCGAGGCCGAGGCCGAGGCCGGATATCACGGCAGGAGACGCGAGCAGGAGCAGATATACGCCTTGGACCTCACAGAGCAGAGGAACCCCGAGGAGGTTATCACAAGTACTTAAGGTTAATTATTAAATATCTTGAGTTTTCAATTATATAGTACCTGGAACTATAGGGTAATAATTAATTTTAACGTAAACAAACCTCAGGCATAGTTATGATCAGCGGCAAGTCCCTCATACTCTCTTCGACATGGGTGCTTCGCACTCGTTCGTATCTGAGGCCTTCATAGACGGACTCGAAGGCGTGGAGAGATTTCCTGGACTAGAGATGAGGGTGCGTCTACCCGATGGGTCAGAGTTGTGACCACTGCACATTGTGATATGGAGGCCGAGATGGCGGCAAGGCATTTGAGGCGCCAGCAACTATTTTGAAGCTGCAGGACTTCGACTTGATTTGAGTATGACATGATTACATCGGAACCATGCTCAGATAGATTGTCCGTCCAGGAGGATCACACTAAGGCATGGTGACTCTCATGTTATCATCGAAGGTATTCAGCCTATCTGCCACCTATTGTTATCTTCTGTACAGGCTGTGAAGGCCCACGAGCAGGGAGAAGAAGTTTATCTTATCTGCTTTGAGATGGCGGGAGCAAAGACGACTATTTCAGATATTCCGGTGGTCCGGGATTTCTCCGACGTATTCCCGGAGAAATTGTCCGGGCTACCACCAGCCAGAGACTTGGATTTCAGGATTCAGCTAGTACCGGAGCGAGGCCGGTGTCCCGGGAACCCTACGGGATGGCTCCCAGGGAGTTAGCGGAGTTCAGGACTCAACTTCAGGAGCTAGTCGAGTCAGGATTTGTGCAGCTCAGTTCATCGCCGTGGGGAGCGCCAGTTCTCTTTGTGAAGAAGAAGGACGGGTCATTGCGACTATGCATAGATTACCGGGAGCTGAACCGGTTTACGGCCCGCAATACCTATCCTCTGCCCCGGATAGATGAGCTATTTGACCAGCTGCAGGGAGCCTTCTGGTTCTCTAAGCTAGATTTGCGATCCGGTTACTACCCAGCTCCGCATCCGGGAAGAGGACATACTGAAGACGGCATTCAGTTCACGCTACAGGTTATATGAGTTCACGGTGATGCCTTTTGGCTCACGAATGCCCTTGCCGCATTCATGAGCCTAATGAACCGTGTATTCGAGCCCTTCTTAGACCGCTTCGTGATTGTATTCATCGACGACATTCTGATATATTCTCGGACTCAGGAGGAGCATATAGAGTATTTGACGCTGGTCTTGCAGAGGCTGAGGGAGTCCCAGATGTACGCAAAGTTTTCAAAGTGCCAGTCTGGCTGCAGGAGGTGGCTTTCCTGGGACACACGATTAGTGGGACTGGATTAGCGGTGGACACAGCCAAGATAGAGACAGTGAGGGATTGGCCATGGCCGAAGACCGCATCTGACATTCGCAGTTTCTTGGGACTAGCAGGATATTATCGTAAGTTCGTGGAGGGGTTCTCGAGGATAGCACTCCCCCTCACGTCCTTGACGAAGAAGGATGCAGATTTTGTTTGGTCAGAGCAGTGCGAGACGGCTTTTCAAGAGCTGAAGGACCGCTCATCTCATCCCCCATTCTTGCGATTCCATCCGGGAGTGAAGGATTCCAGATCTACACAGATGCCTCTTATCAGGGGATGGGTGCTGTCCTGATGCAGCATGGACATGTTATTGCTTATGCTTCAAGATAGTTGAAGAAGCATGAGCATAACTATCACGTACATGACTTAGAGCTCGGGGCTGTGGTATTCGCCCTAAAGATATGGAGGCATTACTTATACGGGATTCATTGTGACATTTTTTCAGATCACAAGAATCTTAAATATATGATACACAGAAGGACTTAAACTTGCGACAGAGGAGATGGCAGGAATTCCTCTGCGACTATGATTATAAGATCCACTACCATCCGGGAAAAGCGAACACAGTAGCAGATGCCTTGAGCAGGAGGGCCGGCACTTCTGGACCGGAGCCTCGGTTGATGTCTATAGAGCTGCTACAGATGATGGAAGACATGCACATTACCATGGTATCTGAGACCGAACCAGTGGTGTATCGAGAGTATTTGAGCTCAGTGATCAGTGGTGATGATATACGGAGCACATCCGAACAGATCAGAGGCTGGATGCTGCATTACAGCCGACTTTTAGTGCCTTGGAGAGGGGCAAGGTTGAGGACTACACACCTACAGGATGATCTTCTTCGATTCCGTGGGTGCATTTACATACCAGCAGGGGGCAGTATCCGGGATGACATACTCAGAGAGGCTCATTGCTCCAGATATTCAGTGCACCCCGACATCACCAAGATGTGGGCAGATTTGCGGAGGTCCTATGTATTGGCCCTGTGATGAAGAGGGAGATCACAGATTTTGTGACCCATTGCGAGACCTGCCAGCGTGTGAAAGCAGAATGCAAGAGCCCAGGAGGTTTACTACAGCCACTGCCAGTTCTAGAATGGAAGTTCGAGGACATTGCTATGGACTTTGTACACGGATTGCCTCGCTCCCACTCTGGGCATGATTCTATATGGGTTATAATGGATAGACTGACCAAGGTAGCGCGCTTTATTCCCAGTTCGGAAGGATGCCCTAGTTGCAGTTCTGGTGAGATATTTGTGTAGCAGTTCGTCAGATATCATGGCATTCCAGGACGATTGTTTCGGACCGTGATGGTCGGTTCACTTCGGCGAGTGGAGGTCGTGCATGCTTACTTGAGATCTCGGCTTACTTTAGTACCGCCTTCCATCCGCAGACCGACGGACAGACCGAGCGGACCATCCGGATCATGGAGGACCTACTCAATTATGCATATTGGATACGGGGAAGCCTTGGGAGAGGCTGCTGCCACTGATTGAGTTATCGTACAATAACAGCCACCAGACTAGCATCAGGATGGCTCCATATGAGGCACTTTATGGGAGGAAGTGCCGGACACCGCTATCATGGGTTCAGGATGTGGATACCAGGGCTCTTGGATCTGATTATATAGAGTATACTGAGTTTAGATTCGTTTGATCAGGGATCGGCTTCTAGAGGCTCAGAGCAGGCAGGCAAAGTATTATGATGCTCGGCACCGGAAAGGTGGAGTTCCAGGTTGGAGACAGTGTTTTCTTGAAGATACGTCCAGTACACGGTGTCTCTCGGGTGCGGAGGCACAAGAAGCTCAGTCCACGATACATGGGGTCATACCTGATCCTGGAGCGGATCGGCCCCTTAGCTTACCGACTGCAGCTGCCACCTAGAGTTGGGTGCATTACATGACGTCTTCCATGTCTCTTCCTTGCGAAGAGCTCTCCTTCGGCCGGAGCAGCACATTACTACTACAGCGGACCGTAGAGCCTGACAGATCAGTTAAATTGGAGCCGATCCGGATTGACGATACAACCATCCGAGTGTTGCGGAAGAAGAATGTCCCTCTTGTGAAGGTGTTGTGGTCCAACCATGGACTGGAGGAGCACACCTGGGAGTCGAGAGATCTGATGCTGGAGCAACACCCGAGCTATTTGCATCAGGTACTTTCAATTTATGTTTTAAGTTTCTTAAAAATTCTTGCAAGTAGAACCCCGTAGACCCGAACTTAAATTTCGGGGACGAAATTATTTTCTTGTTTATTGGAATTTGTAACATCCCATGTTAATTTTGGACCACTCAACTTAGATTGGGTTAGGCATGGGGTGAGTTTTAAGGAGATCAGCTAGGTTTGACCCTAGGTAGTGGGTGGTAGCCATGTGGGGCCCACTATAGGACCAAAGTCAAACTAGGTCAAACTAGCTTAAATAGGAACCCAGACCACACCATGACCCCACCACATCGCCCTAACCCTAAAAACAATCTAAGTACAACCCTAGGGCATGTCATTAGGTCAACAGTTTGACCCCAGTTTGACCACGTCAACCTTGGGCCTAATTTGGTCAAACTCATACTCATAAGCCCAATTAGCCTAAGTAGGGCACCCCTTTGACCCAACCCAAGCTGGGTGGTGCCACTAGACTCATTACCACCAAGTAGGGTCAGCCCACCCACCATGGTTGACCAAGTCAACTCAAGGTCAACATAGTCAACTATTTGACCTAAAAGAGGGAAATGAAGACCAAGCCACCCTCCCTTGTACCAAGCCCACCAAATTTGGCCCATGGCTAGCCCAAATTAACAAGACCAGCCTACCCCTCTGAATTAGGAGAGAGAGTACATGCATGAGGGCATTTAGAGAAATTACCCAAAGGAGGAGAGAGAAAGGTGAGTAAAGAGGAAGAAGCCACATGGACTTGGCTCCATCAGCCCACAATGGTGCTGGCTGGCCTCCTCAGTAAATTCCAAGAGGAATTGGCAGAATGGTGACCACTTGGCATCCTTGGTGACACAACCAAAGCCCAAACCGAGCTCACATAGATAGTATCTCCCTATACAACCATCCTCAGCTCAAACCGACCCCTCCATTGCTTCAGAAGGTGGAAAGGAGTGGAATTCGATATCTGGATCAAAGCTTTTGGTGGATCAAAGCTTTGTCAAGAAGTTGGCAAAGTTGACGGAGGTAGAGTCAAAGGAGCAGGGTGGCTCAAGGCATCAGGAAGGAAGAAGGAGAGGTGAGGTGAGGTGAAACGGACCTGGATTGGGGCTTGGCGGCGGGTTTGGCGGCGGTTTGGCCATGGATTTTGGAATTTTTGATGGAGTGCAAGTTCGCCGGAAACCGCCGCCTCCGGCCACCATTTCGCCGCCAAACGTTGCCCACCACCTCAACGGAGGTGGTGGTGGTGGTAGCCGGCCGTGGAGGCTAAGGGGGGCCGGGAAATGAGGTTTGAAGGTGCTCCAGGTCGGGACAATCTCGGCTCTTGGCTGGAGGAAGAAGATGAATGGATGTCCTCCAATATTGCTTTAAGATTCGTGTCTTATTAATATATTAAACTTTAGTAATGCTGTCACAAATATTCAGTGGCATGTCATGTCATTTTAGGCCTCTTAGAGGCATTTCCAGAACCTGAAACCCTGAATGACAAATGTATCCTTACCCGTTAACTTTAATTTGACACCTTACTCATTAATTATGGTCCAGTATTCTGGCCTGTAGGGCATTTCTCCTAGGACTGGTCCTAGACAAGGGCAAAATTCATTTGGATGCCCAAGTCAAACCAGCAATCACCATGGCCCCAAATTTTGGGTACATGCATGATTAGGGCATACCTACCCCTGCCAAAAATGGGGAATTTGTGAAACAACGTTTTTCTATAGTTTTGGTCATAATATCAAAATCTAAATAAATGAAATATTTGGAGTTATATGACTCCTCATGACCCAAATTTTGGTGGTAGGTCCTTGTGGACATCAGTGGTGCATGATAAAATTTCAGCACATTTAGATCACTGCATGTTGAAGAATCCACTTGCATGTGTTGGTTTATATATTGCCTTGGTGTGCCAATAGCAATAAATTAAATATGGTGCATTCAGCCTAATTGAGGCACTCAAAAATTATGGATTTTATTCCTATGGTTCATTAGGGTAAATTTCACTCCTCAGATTAATTATGGGATTTTTGGAATCAAAAATCCCATTAATTGGAATTTTTAAAAAATATAGCTTCTTTTAAAAATAAAATGGAAAATAGGTTATCCTCAAGTAAAAGTCCTCAAACTTTGCCAAGTTAAAAACAAGGTTATATTTGACTTAGGAAAAATTTGATCTTTCTGTTTTAAGAACTTTTGGAGTAAAATACCTTGAAATGTCCATTTTACCTTATTTCATTTATTCTTGAATTGATGGATATACACCTCAGAAAAATTTGGAAATATTTCTAGTGTTGTAAAATTATATTATTAGTCTTGCATAATTATTTCAGAATTTATGGGTGTACTGATAAATTTAAATTAATATAATGTCATTTTGGTAAATATGTAAGAATGGGAATTGTTAGGCCATTGCACTATAAAAGTTGATTAAACTCTGCCAATAGTCATAAATTAATGTTTTATATGTTCTGTAAATTTCCTGGAATTTTGGATTACATATTTCTTGTACTTCATTTGGAAAATGGAAATTATGTAGATTTGGTATTAAATAAGGAATTGTAAAATAATCAAAGGAAAATTGTGAAACCAGAAGACAGAAATCGTTTATCATTATACAACTCAAGAAAAATTACCTAGGTTAGTGGATTTTAATCATACTACTTCATGTGTAAAGTGACCTAGTAATTATTTAAAAGATTTAATTAAGGGATTATTTGGCCAAGGAAAATTATGAGACTCATATGATAGTTCCATTAGCCCATACCACCCTAGGATAAATATTTAGGGGCAAGAGGCTAAGATTGGAAGATTCCATTTTTGGGGTAATAATAGGGACATGGTCTGCATATAGCATAAATAGGGAATACTTTAGGGGATTACCAGAGGATTGATTATCGGAAGAAATAAAGGAGTGCAATATGAATAATCCCTGGTGGGTAGTATTGTCTTAGTGACGGAATTAAAAGTGCAAGTCTTTAGGTAGCAACCGGAGTGGAGGTCGACGGAAGACCGTCGGTTTCCCTGTAATATCTTAAGTCACTAGGATGTTCCACAGCAACAACGAGAGCTGGAGTGAAACATGGGTAGCCATCAACTAAAGTAATATCCTTGTGAAAGGGAACTTTGGGCGTAATCCCATCGTAGTTTCTAGTGCCCCCGAGAGCCCTTCACCGGTAGGGGTGTGCATGAAAAACCGAAAACCGACCAAACCGCCCCCAAACCGCCCAAACCGAACCAAATTTTTACACCGAACCGAACGACTCGGTCGGTTTTGGTTTTCCTCTCTGAAAAACCGAACCGCACCGACTAATAATGCATGTAAAAATATTACTAATAATGATCTTTTAACTATTTTTATTAATTAAATAATGTACACAAATTATATCAACTTAATAATTTTAATATCATTTGAACTAAAATAATTTTTGTGATGCATATTTTATGCATCAAGACGAATTAAACATTTTGTTGAACTGATTTTTTATATCTTTTTTTATATTTATTACTCGATTTCACAATAAAAACATTTAATCATTTTTTAATGTAATATGAGCTATTACTATCGTATGTAAATAAAGCTTGATGATATTAATTTTTTAATTGTCATACCTTTTTAAAATTTTCTTGAGATATTTAAGTACACAATTATTTTAAATATTATAACTGAAAAACCGAAAACCGAACCGAGTAAACCGACCAAAAAAACCGAACCGAACCGATAAACATCGGTTCGGTTTCGGTTTGGGTCAAGACCCAAACCGAACCGCTTGCACCCCTATTCACCGGGTATACCCTGGGCAGTCCCGGGATTAACCTTAAATCACTAAGTATAATAACCCGTAGACAAGAGTAGTCTAATAGGTTAATACATTTGTTGTACCTTCTCACCCGTGTAGGGTTGGAGAGATTCATGATATATGCTCACCCGTGTAGGGTTTGAGGGAATTGGTATAAAGGCACTAATGTGCGTTCTCACCCGGGTTGGGTTTGAGGGTTTTCAGGACGGGTTTGGTCTTGCGAACGGAAGGCTCGGATAAAATACTTGCATGTGCATAAATTTAGTGGCGGGGCATGCGGTACTGGCCGTCGTCACACCGATGGCAGTACGGTGCACCAGACGGTTGTGATGGTTAGAGGGGCCAGTGGGTTGTTTTACACTGCGGTCTGGAGACGACCCCCGATAACGCACAGCCGACCCAACAAGACTGACGGGTTGTCAGCAAAGTACGTACGCGAGACTCTAGAGTGCACCTTGGACGTGTACAGAGGCGTATAAGAGGGGTCTAAGGCTTGGTAGTATGCATACGGCCTAGAAGCGGAGACGCTCGCTCCGCTGCTGCCGTAGCCACAGCGGTGGTACACCCGAGAGTGATGCTAGCTCTCAAAAAGTGGAAACTAAAGGTCTGTGATCATAGAGTCGTTGTGTGTGAGTTGCACTTGCCTGTGCATAAAATTGCATCATAACATTCATTCATATTAGGTCATACGCTTCATAGATCTTTATCATATAAATTAGTATGGCTCTTTTATATGATAAGTTAAATTTCCTGAAATCCTAACTTATATATTTGTATGGGCATTTATATAAGTTATGGTACTTTTGTGATGGTAGTATAGCGGTAGAAAGTTTATTTACATGCTCGTACTGCTGTTCTTTACTTCCTTACTGTACTACTCTTTACCTTCTTGTACCATATATAGAACTGCTAGAATAGAACAATAAAACTTATTACAACTGCTAGTTAGTTTCTGTCACCTGCTTCCACCTTTGCTACCCCTTGTTGTCCTCCGCTTCGTCCTCTCGCTCGGTGCCTAGGAGTTGCGGGGCGAGGTGCGGAGGAAACGACTTAGTCTTTTTGACTAATGGTCGGTGACCATACTATTTTTAGGAGCCCGTGGAGATGGAGCACCAGCATGACGAGGAGACAGGACGTGAGGAGCAGATACCGCTACAGTAGGCTACTACCACTACTGTGCGTCCTCAGGTGGGACGAATTCTGATGTACTAGTATAGCTTCCGCTTTTATTTGTGAGAGAGAGAGTTGATTTTGATGTAACCGGCATAAGCCCTTATTACTCGTTCTTTTTGTACTCTTTTGTGGACTATGCTGATGTACTTTTATTTCATATATATGATTTGTACTATGTGACTTGTGGACTAGTGGATTAATATACTGTTTTACTTCTTCTTCTCATATTGGCCTACAGGTTAAATGATCGTAATAGCCGGCAGGATCGGCGTGTTGCGGTGTCGACTAACCCCTGCGTTAGTGCCACCGTAAGACGGCGGTTTTGGGCATAAGGCCCGGTAGCCCTCCTTGGTAAGGGGGAGGTTGGGGTCTTACATGATATTCATGACGGGAAAGAGGATCTCAACTGTTTGCTCGATCCTAGTTCCTTGCAGGCTTACCAGCACGACGCCTGCTCCCACCGAATTTTTACCTGAAGCTCCATCCACAAACATCTTCCAGGAAACTGGGCTTGAAGAGCCTTCGCCTCCTCCAGTCTTGGTTGAGAAGTTAGCTAAGAAATCTGCATCTGCTTGGGCTTTGATTGCTACTCTTGTTGAGAAAGAGATGTTGGACTCGTTGAGTTCTGCTGCTCACTTTGCTAGCCTCTCTGAATGGTCCACTTCATCCAAGATACTTAGAAGAGGATGATAAGAAACGACCTTAATGTAGTGAGCTTAAAAATAAGGTCGGAGCTTCTGCGCTGATATCACAAGGGCGAAAGCTAACTTTTCTAGGATGGAATATCTCATCTCCACATTCCTAAGCACCCGACTTACGTAGTAAATGAGAAGCTTCCCCTTCTCTTCTTCCTTGAAAAGCACTGAGTTGATTGCTTCCGCTCCCACTCCAAGATAAAGGAGGAGATATTCACCTTCTTTAGGGCCTTAGAGTAGAGGGATTTGGGTTAGCTGTTGCTTAAGTTTTTTGAAAGCCTCCTCACACTCTTTGGTTCACTTGTAGTGTTGGTTGCCTCGAAAAGTTTTGAAGAATTGAGAGCACTTCTCTCATGCCTTGGATAGGAAGCGGCTAAACCTATCAATCATTCCGTTAGCCTCTGAACTTCTTTGGAATTCCTCGGGGATGTTATTTCCAAAATAACTTTGATTTTATTGTGGTTAGGCTCCACCCCCTCGGGGATGCTTTGAACATGCACTTTGTCGAATTGAGCCACATTTTGAACTTTCGAAGGGTTGTGAAGGTCTCCACCAGATCCTTGGTGTGTTTTGTGATGCTCCTGCTTTTGACCAAGAGATCACCTACGTACACCTTCAGGTTCCGCCCCTTTTGTTCCTTGAAGATTTGATTCATCATTCTTTGATATGTAGCACATACGTTCTTCAGCTTAAAGGACATCATTTTGTAGAGTTAGCAGCTATCGTTGGTGATGAAGGTGACATCGTGGCAGTCAAGGGGATGCATCTGAATCTGGTGATATCCTGAAACACATCAAGGAAACTCGTCACAGAAAAACCGACAGTTGAATTAACCAGTGCGTCAATTCAAGGCAAGGGGTAGCAATCCTTCAGACAAGCTTTATTTAACATCGAAAAGTCGACACAAATTCTCTAGCCCCTCTGACTTTCTTCATCATTACAACGTCAGAGACCTAGCCTGGATACTGGATCTCTGACATAAAATCTGCCTGAAGCAACTTCCCCACTTCCTCCCCGATAGGCTCAGCCTGCACAGTTACGCTCTTCCTCTGCTTTTGGCAGATGGGTGCGACCTTGGAGTCTGGATTGAGGTGATGGCAGGATACCTCTGTATCGATTCTTGGCATCTCCGCAACGCTCCAAACGATGATGTCTACATTCTCTTGTAGACAAACCGACATCTCCACCTTCCCTCCTAGAGTCAGGGATCCTCCAATCTTTAGCAGCCCAAGCTCTCCAATTTTGGAGATCACCTCTATTTCCTCCAGCACCTATGGAACGTCCAGCCTATCGGCTACTTCCGAGATTTTCTATAGCCTCTCCATGTCCTCCATTCAGTTGATGGTACTGACGACACTGAGATAACATTCCCGAGTAGCTTTAGGATCTCCTCTGATCCTCACTTGGACATCTCTGCGGCAGTACTTCAGGTACTGATGGTAGGAGGATGAGACGTCCTTGAAGTAGTTGATGAATGAAAATAGTGTTGTAGCAACTCGGTGCATCCACGATGACAAACTTGTACTTTATTGAGGTGCCACTAAGTGTTACTAATAGATTTGCTCCTCCCTCCACCTCTTTCTTCTCTCCGGAGAAGCCAAAGAGGGGGTCATATGCAGCTAGGACCCTGGATGCCTCCAACTTCAACCCGATGAAAGTCCTTTTGAAGATGGCATTCATCAAGCTCTTGTTGTCTGTCAGGATCTAATCGACAGTGAAGTCTTCGATGGCTGCTTGGTTGACGAGGGAATCATGAAAGGGATTCTTGTTTTCTAGCATGTCCTCCTCCGAGAAGGTGATCTCGTTCAACGGGGCGGTGCTTGAGAGGTCAAAGTGACGCTCTTGTAGTAGATTTGATGGAGACTTCCCTTCTGGGAAGCTCCTAGCCCGGCTCCCCCGTTGATCACCCTTACTGCTCCTCCTCCTCCTCTCTGTGAATGCCTTGGTCGATCCGATCTTTGTTCCTCCTCCCTACTTGAGCTTAGAATGTTGTTGGTACCGCCGGGACTTCCCACCTCTGCTGCTCTCTTATGCACCTTGCTTCTAACCTCCTCCTTGCTTCCCATAAATCTGGGCAAGCCATGGTCTCATGACCCTCTACTTGATGCAGCTCATAGTACAAGGGAATATCCTCTACCTGGTTCTTCCATGGTCGATTCCTTCTGTAATATTTATTCCCTTGCCGGGCAATAATCATCGCCTCCTCGATATCTCCTTCTTACCTCCTCTCCTGTTAGTTAACATTCCTTCTTTTGGGGTAGAATCTCTCCCCTGCCCTTGGTGTCGGGGCCTTATTGTTGGCCTCTAAGGAGGCCGGTTTACAGGAAATTGGAATCTCTGCTCCTCCTTTCTTCTCTCTGGAGTTGCTACGGGCCTCCTCTCTTCCTGCCTCTGAGTCCTTTCCTGCCTCCTCAACTTCTCTCTCCTTTTGAGCTCTTCTCTCCTTCTCTTTTCCTTCCTCCCTTGATCTCCTCTGGGCCTTATCTCAAATGTTTCTCCTTCCTACCCATCTTCATGGGTCACCTTCTCCAGTTTATCCAAAAAGTCAGCAATCATCTTCTCCCTCTGCCCAAACTTATTTGCCCTCTCAATCTGGTCTTCATAAGATACTGGGGGATTCGAGCCGACCTCCAAACAGAAGAGTCCTTGCTTCGGGTCGAACGTCAAGGCTAGCTGCAAGGTGAAGACATCTACCTCCTGGATGTCAAGAACTTTCACGTGGAACCGATCAATGTAATGACAAAGCCTCTCATTCTTCCCCTGCTTTATATGAAAGAGAGTGGTTACCTCCTTTTTCCTCTTCTTTGATGTTGTAAATCTCGCCATCAGCCCTCTTTGTAGGTCCTCGAAGCAGTAGATCGATCTTCCTGGAAACTAAAGAAACCAATCTCTAGCCTTCCTCTCGAAGGTGTTGAAGAAAAATCTGTATTTGAACGTGTTTGTTATGCTGCAGATGGACACAAAATCCTCGAACCATTTAAGATGCATGACCGGGTCATCTGTTCTAGAGTAGTAGCTCAGGACTGGCTCTCTGAAGCCTTCTTGGATAGGGGTTGTCAATGTCATAGGCCAGTCCTGTCGCGGGGTCGAGATGTAACATCCCAATTCGCGCTAGACCCCTCGTACGCACTTTCAGATCAGGAGAGTGGACTTGGGCACAAGTGTGCTGCTAATAAAGCCTGCACCGGAGCCGGGGAAAGTGTCGAGTCAGAAATTGGGTATCTAGACACTACCGCGCGACGGTAGTAGTTACCGCACGGCGGTAGTTGCTCGTCGGATATACACGACGAATGCCTAGAGGAGTTGGAGGCTTTGAGTGGTGTCGAATGGGCTCAACGATCGTCGAAATACTATCGCGCGGCGGTAGTAGTTACCGCGCGGCGGTAGTTACTCGTTGGATATACACGACGAATGCCTAGAGGAGTTGGAGGCTTTGAGTGGTGTCGAATGGGCTCAACGGTCATCGAAATACTATCACGCGGAGGTAGTAGATAGCGCGTGGTGATAGCCGCATGATTTAATTGGCATACGGCTCTGGAACTTAACGCTTAACAGTAGCAGAATAGGTGGAGGCACCTGAATGGGTGGTTTGGACGGTGGCTTGCGGCAGAAGACGGTTTTCAAAGGTACCTCGCAGCGGTAGCTCGCTGTTCATGAAACCCTAGTGCTTCCTTTATAAGTGGATGTCCAAAGGCCAAACCGTCTTCTTCCTTCTCCGATCTTTCCTGTGAGAGCAAAAGTTGCAGAGCTTCCCTTGGAAGAACGAGGAACGAGCGAACTTTTCTTGGAGGAGGAGAGCAAGAGCCGAGGCCGACGTCGTCATGCCGCCAAGGAGGATAACAAGATCTATGGCCGAAAACGAAGTGAGCTTCCTACCCTTTCCCTTGGCGCTAGATCTATAGTTAATTTCCTCGGAGAAATGTCGACTCAAAGGAGTTCGATTTGCAAGTTGATGATTTCCTAGGTAGGGATCGTGCTAGGGCTTCGCCTTAGGGACTAGTCGTCTTCAACCTCTCCGCCCTTCTAAGAGAAGCCGGTGGACTTGGTTTCATGAAAAAGAACGATCCTATGAGGGTGAATAAGGGAGGAGGAATACTGGATGGAGTTCTGGAAACATTGGCTAGAGGAGGAAGACGAACCGATGTCATTCGTTTCACTTTAAGATGCGCGCAGAAATCTGTTTTTTGCGTGCAACGAACTTAGAGGCCTCTTTCAGGCATGAAATGGCCAGATCTGGGTTTTTGGCTAAACACGAAAGTCGTATCCCTTTGAAATACCTTTCCAACGGGTGGTTACACGTCTTCAAGCGAGGTCTGTAGCCACAGGAAAGCCCAATCGAACTTGATGGTCTGATATTTTATTCATGCAGAAATCTGTTTCTGTACGCAACAGACTTCGAGGCTGATTTTAGGTACATTACGGCCTGATCTGGGTAATGGACCAAATACCAAAGTTGTAGTCCTTGGAAATGTCTTTCAAATGGATGGTTGCACGTCTTCATACGAGTCTCGTAGACTCAAAAATCTCCAGTCAAAGTGGATGTATAGTCAAGCCCTGTGAACTTAATATTCTCGGGTTTGTAAAGTATTGGGCTTGGTTTGTGAGAGAGATTGAAGAATGAATGTCGAGGTTTTAGCGAACTTGGTCCGATGTGCATGTGATAAACAAATGGTTTAGAGGAGTTTAATAAACAAATGGTTTGGAAAATTTTGTGAGCAAATGAATTGATGAGGTTTGGTTGTACAAACGATGCACTTGTGATATCTGGTAAGGTGGTGTGTGATTATAATACGGTGAATGATACAGGTTTTGAAAGAGGGTGCGATGCTCGATAATTGAATGTGTAATCTATACTCATGATATTATGCTTGATGAATACGTGATGAACTAATATAATTGTTGTGAATGCTTGATCAAAAGAAAGAATCAGATGAGGTAGATCTCATGGCCATGAAATATGTTGAATCATGATCTCAAGTATTTGATGGGATAAGTGTATAGTCCACTGCTTAGAGTATGTCTCCCTACGGGTAGCAGTGTGAGATTGTATGTTATGTGAGGTGGCTTGCCACCTATGTTGATGATGAACCCTTAAGTGCCTTGGGGCACGAGAATGTGAAAGAGGGATAAGTGTGAGTGTTTGACCGCACTTGATCGATAATGGTGATAAGAGACTCTGGGCGGTTGGGCTTGGTCCTCGTTGCTCATTTTCGAGGCTCCTTCCACGCCAAATGGACGGCTGGGCTTGGTCCTCTGGTGATACACTCTCATAGGCTCCTTTCGTGCTACGATGAAGTGAAACTGCATGTAGTCTGAGTCGGCACGCGGTGTCGTAATCCTGGGTTAAGGATAGTGTGGCAGGTCTATGGGCTCACCAGTCGTCACACCAACGGGAGTTGACAGATAGACCTCAGGCGGTTGTGTTTGGTCCTTGGTGCTCATTCCCGGGGATCTTCCGTGTCAAGTGGACGGTTAGGCTTGGTCCTGTGGTGATACGCTCTCATAGGCTCCTTCCGTGCCACGACATAGGCCAGTTGGGCTTGGTCCTCGGTGCACATCTACCCGAGGCTCCTTCTGAGTTGTAGTACGCATGTGAGCTCCGATGTTGTGTTTTTAGCGTTGAGGCGTACGGAGGACTAGGCCAGGTAGTGTGGATGCCCACCCAGTAGTGGAAAGTCCGTTCCACTATCACCGTCTGGCCACGACGTGTGATGCCTGAGAGGTTAGCTACCTGCTTGAAAAGTGGGAACTACAAGTCTGTGTCGACATAGCAGTTGCATGTGCATGAGCATGAGTGAGTCATTGCATTACATTCATATCATCACATTATATTACATACACAAGATCCTTATCGTATAAGTTTGTATAGGCACTCTTATACGATGAGTTACTTTACCGTTGAGCCAATCCTTAACTTATATATCTGTATGGGCATTCATATAAGTTAAGTTACTTCTTGTAGTACTTTCATATTATATATTATTGTTGATGGTAGAACTGTTAGAGTAGATTGTTTACTCATTTGTTGTATTTACTCTGATATTCGCTAATATTGTTTAACTCTATACCACCTGTTTGTATTACTGTGCATTTATATATTGTACCTTGTCCTTTTCTCCGCCCGGTGCCGAGGAGTCGTCGGGGGAGCGAATGTGATAGCCACTTAGTCTTTATGACTAACGGTTGCTACATCTTCCTTTTTAGGAGGGAACCCCGCAAATAGAGCAGCAACAGGTTATGCAGGAGGACAGCCAGACCAGGGCGACAGGGCCTGACGTGACGGTGTCATCGTTGTCGTCGGTGACTGATGTGAGTCTGTGAGAGATTCATATTGTAGCCTTTTTGACATGTTATACTCTGATATTATAGAAGCCATAGTTGCTTCTTTTATTTGATGTATTGATATAGACTTATATACTAGTGTGCTTTTTGACTTCTGTTTTCTATTCTTTATGTTGGGTTGGCATGAATGATATGTTTAGCCGGCAGTGTAGGCGTCTTGTAGTACATGTTAGCTCGTGTGCTAACGCTACCGCAAGGCGGCTGTTCTGGGCATAAGTCTCCCATCGTGCCGTATTTTGTGTTCCGGGAGGGGGGTCTTACACGAGATGTGCTTTGACGAACTTGATGTCGTACAGAGTGGAGATAAATAAGACATTGATCAAGCTCCTACTATCTACTGGGATCCTTTTCACCTCAAAATAAGGATCCTCCATCCTTACACTTATCACTAGGGGTCCTGATGCGACACCCGCACTCCTCAGAGATCTTCTTCTCCAAAGATGATTGTCGTGTCCTGCCTGAACCTTTTGTCGGCATACCCCCTTTCGGGCCTCTCGATGGAGAGTATCTGGGCATCAAATATTGGGGGACTCGACAATGGTTCTCACATTTCTTATCATGGTCTCTAATCGCGAGTATTGTTATACGAAGAATACTGTCTTCTGGATCTTCAGAGCTTCAGGGAAACCCTTCCTACAGACGCCGCCAAATTATTGCAACTCACTCAAGGCTCCTGAAAACCGGTCTAGATTGGACCATCTTAGTCTGAGAGTGATCGAGCGCACAATCCGACACAAAAAAATGAGACAGCTAGCAAGAATGTTTTTTTAGTATAGAAAATCTCAAAAAAGGGTAAAAAGGCGTCCGGGCATGTGCCGACCGAACTTCCATTATCTGTTGATGTTGTACAATGCTTTTTTGAGAAGACGAGGGCGACATACCACATCTCATTACAACTTGTTGGGAGAGAGAGAGAGAGAAATGTGTTCGAAGGGTGACAGGTCACCGCTTGCGAAGATAAGTTATTTTCTTTGTTGCGATGGGAGTGCCACACTTTGGGCATACTGGAGGCTTCAACTGCTGCTCGGAGGTTGGAGTGGCGCATTTTACACTTCTTTGAGTGCGTGGCTTGCCTCATATTATTAGCAGTAGGGTCTGGAGCAGAGGGAGCTTGTGGTTGACTTGAGGGCGCTGGGTGTAGAGAGCGTTGCACGCATGTTGCTTGTTGTGGTGGGAGGCGTGCATATAGAACAGAATGTTCGCTAGGGCGTATGAAGATGGATGGAGATCTTTATGGAACAAAGGAGATTTCTGGTGGAGTTCTCAAGCGTGTAGGAGGAGAAGCGAGATGAGGATAAAGGTGAAAATGAATGAGAGATTGTGGTCCTATTTATAGGCCCCAGATGTGTTTATGGTGGTTACGAGGCTATCCACAGACAATAACCACTCTTATTGCTATATTTAGGCGCGCGACTGCGGGACGTGGACCGCGTGGTGGCGGGGGCCAGCCGCGGGAACGCGACCGCCCTGGAGGTCAATCGCAGGTGCTCGATCGCGAGGCGTCGCGGCAGCCGGTGGGTGGCCGGCTGCGGGCACGAGACTGCGAGGAGCTGTGGCGGCAGACCGGGAGGTCGGCCGTGGTCACTCACTATTGCATGTGTGCAGCTGTGTGGAGCGACGACAACCGGCTGCAGGCGATTGAGGCGATAATGGTTGGCACGACGATGAATCCGGTGCACGGATCGTGTCATAATCCTCACTAAGTTAGTTGAGTCCTAATGAAGAGACCAGCATTGATCAAGTTACGTATTCCAAAATAATTGGTAGTCTCATGTATGCCACAAGTTATACAAGACCAGACATTGTTTTTTCGGTTAGCATAATGAGTCGTTTTACCAGTAATCCAGACAAAGAGCATTGAGAAGCCCTAGACAGGCTGTTGAGATACCTGAGAGGTACTAAAGATCATGCTCTGTGCTACACTGATTACCCACCTACTGTGGAAGGACGTTTTGACGCCTCGTGGTGTTCAGAAGCCGGGAACAATAAGTATACTAGTGGATATATATTTACCTTGGGTGGAGCTGCTATCACTTGGAAATCCAAAAGATATACCTGTATAGCATTGTCATCTATGAAAGCCGAGTTGTTTGCCTTAGCTTCAGCTGGTGAAGAGCCAGATTGGATCAGGAACTTGACATTAGATATTCTCATGTCTAAGTTACAAGCCAACTCGTTGAGATTGTATTGTGATAATCACGTAGTAGTTCAAGTCGTTAAGAATGCCCTCTACAATACTAAGAGGAAACATGTACGACTGAGACATGTCTTATTGAATTATCTGAAAGAACAAGGAATTATCACTTTGATCGATGTACGTTCAAAAGATAACCTGGCTGATCCATTGACGAAAGGAATGTCCAAATATCATTTAATCAAAACAGTGGCGGAAATGAGACTAAATGCGATTTAGTTTGGCCTTAGTACAACATCAAGTGATTTAGTTCAGCCTTTGTCCAAACGTTTTGATTATTCTGATTTTCTTTGTCAAAGCAAACATGTTGTGCTCCGCTGATGCTCTTGGTTGCTGAGTTCGGATCTGGTAAGTTGTTTCATTCCAAACTTAATGCTAACAACTTCACCTTGATTCGACTTTTGCCTTGTAGGAGAGTGTTATTCCAAACTTGATAACACAATCTGACTTAGTTTTGTCTCTTCTTTTGAAGATTGGTTCCATTCCAAACTTGATGAGTTCCAATTAACTTTAGAAGGACAGTAACCATTACATTCCATATAAAATCACAGTTATAGTTGCGATGTCCAGAAGTCTGAAAATCATTTCGGTTGAAACAGATATCAGGTTTCGAGATAAAATTATAATACTTTGTGAACATGTCCTCCCAGTCAAATTAAAATAATTAATAATAAATTTTTTTAGTAGAACTAGATATTTGCAAATTTGCAAATGATATAATTTATTCTAAAATGAAATTCTCTGATGAAATTGCAGGGGCTGCTGGGATAGGAGGAGCACTGGTTGACTGGAATCCGGATCAGGATGATATTTTGGATGATGAGCTTTAGAGTGTCATGAGTTTATCTTTTGCTACTTCCGTTCAGAGCATTGTTTAGCTCTTCTTTCTATGTACTGTTTGATTGGACTTTTAACTCTCTATTTGTTTGGGACGCCAGACGTATAAGGCCTGTGTCTTGTTGTACCTGAGACTATTCTATGTTGCAGATGAGTTTCGTTTTACTTATTCGTGCATACTGTTTCTGTTTAAGTCTAATTTTGTTTGGAACATGTGCTGGACACGGTTGTGTATGATTCACAGTTGCTTGAACTTTGCACAAACCACCCTCTATCCGAAGTCCGGGTTCACGACTGACATTGGAGGAGATTGTTAGATTTATATAATAATATGTCTGCACGTGTTGAGGCCGGCTGAGAATAGGTTAACGAGTTCGTGTCATAGTAGGGTTTGACCATATACTGGAAATACTATTTATACCTTATTTCATACTTAGATGAGATATGGTAAAATACTTTGAGCAAACCCTTCTACACATTCTACACTGACGTTTTTCTCTGTTTTTGTACAAACTTACGAGAGCCAAAAAAAAAAAAAAATCATGCCCAACGGAGGCAATATAAGGCATGTATTAATTTTAATAAGATTGTGATCAGATACAGCACCAGTTTTAATGAAATCGAACGGCGCAGGTCCTCCTAAGTAGTTACCGGTACGAGCACGATTTGTACTCGGCTCCTGGCTAGGAGAAGAACACATGGGCGATTTGGTGTCCCCGCCATTTCCTGTAAAACCCGTCGCGCCTCTCTGTGAGGGGTTTATCAGTATCTCCCATCGTCAGCTAGGGCTTAAATCCCACCAAGATTAATTGAGATGCATGGCCTGTGGGGGAGGAGGAAAGCTGCCGCCGCTGCAGTGGCGGCGGAGCATTGCATGGCCTTCTCCACCGCCACGGCAGGCAGAGCGGTGATGCTACCGCGGTTCGGCGGTCCAGAGGTTTTGGAGGTCCGTTCTTCTGTCGGAGTTCCCGATCTCAAGCCGCAGGAGGTGCTCGTCCGAGCTCGCGCCGTCTCCGTCAATCCTCTGGATCTTAGGGTAACCCTTCGCTTTTGCTCGATTGATTCCCTTGAACAAATGATGCTTAATATCTGTTAGGCCATGTTCGTTTCGCAGGTTTTGTTTGGCAGGAATTTATTTTGTTTGAAAACTAAAAACTGGAAGGTTTTAGTTTTCTGTCAAAACCAATTCTGTTATTCGTTTGCAGGATGGTTTTCAGGCCCAGAAATTGATAAATCTCAAATTTTCTTGTTCCTCTATAGGAAGATTTTTTGGGCACAAGAATTGATTTTTAAATTAATAAAAAACATTAAACTGATATAAACAAATATTTTAAACATCATTAAAAAGCTAATCGTCCATGATATAAGTTTTCACACATCAAAAGCTTAAGACCACCATAGTATTTACGCATAAAAAAAATACAATCATCATGATATAAGTTTTATACATCAAAAAGATACAATCCACCATAATTTTGGCACAGCCAAATAACTAATCGCTCAAGTGCACGCGCAACCAAACCCTCCTAAGAATCTCTGGCATAATCAGAAAACACTCGCATTTGATTTCGTCGGCGACAAGCATATCTATAACCCTGATCATATTAGCCTCTGAAAGGTCTGTCATAGGCGCCAGTGCAGCATACATCATCTCAATCCGAGTCATCTCCCTACGTGGCTGAACTGCAGGTGCTACTTCTGTCGGGCCTTCTAAGTTATATGCAGTATACATGACAGCCTCTGCAATCTTATCCAGATTTAATGGTTTCTTTGCCTTCTTCTTCCTTGAACTCATTGATCCATTACCAAAATCATCCTCATCATCAGTATCTTCCACATGAATTTGATTAGATGATTCCACACTAGTCGATGAGTTAGCTCCAGTGGCCTTATCGGTTCCACATAGCGCCGCAGTGGCCCTATCAAATCCACAGTCTCTGGAAGGTCTGTCATAGGCGTCAGTGCAACATACACTAGTCGATGAGTTAGCTCCAGTGGCCCTATCAAAATAAAAGATCACTCCAGTGGCCCTATCGGTTCCACAGGTCGGTGGTGGTCGCCGGATTTTCGTGCTTTCGTCTGTGTCGTGGAAGTGTGGGAGAGGCCGATATCGAAGCCTGCTCGCTCAATCAGGAGGGAGAAGAAATCGGCGAGATGAAAACCAAGCTATCTGGTGGTCGCCGGATTTTCGTGCTTCTGGCGCTGACGTCGTGGAATCGTCGGGGGAGGAAACCTAAGGTCGTCGCTCAATCGGGAGGGAGAAGAAAGCGGCGGATGAAAACCGAGCTATCAAGGTAAGTTTTAGGGATAGTTACTTTTTATCCCCATTAAAACTGACTGGTTTTCGTATAAAACCAAAAACTGGGTTTAAAATGGCTAAACGAACTTGATTTTTGGTTTTCATTGAAGTAAAATCAAAACCGACGTATCAAATCCTGCGAAACGAACAAGGCCTTACAGATTGTCTAATTATTTTCTAATTTAGTTTTGAATTGACCGCTTCGTATTGGATTAGGGTGTAAAACAAAATCGTACTTCATCTTGTAACTTTGCAGCTTGCATGCACAGAGTTATTCACGATCCGCCATGAATTAGAAGCTTGTATTAAATCTTTAACTAGGTGTCTTTTTTGGGTCAGATTATCTTTTTGAGGAACTTTTTTATATGATCTGAGGTATATTTCTTGAGTTCTTCCCTATGTATCTGCAGATGCGATCAGGGTATGGCCGATCAATATTTGAACCCCTTCTGCCATTGATCTTGGGTCGTGATATCAGCGGGGAAGTTGTAGCCTTCGGATCTTCAGTCTCATCTCTGGTCGCCGGCCAGGAAGTTTTTGGTGCATTGCATCCGACGGCTGTGAGAGGCACTTATGCTGATTATGCCATTCTATCAGAAGAAGAGTTATCAGTGAAGCCATCTTCAATATCTCATGTGGTAATAAGTGATATTTTTACTATTAATTTATAGTAATGCATTGAAAATTCATGCAACTATTTATCTTTGATCTACAATGGTAAAAGTTTTAAAACATATTGTTCATCATGCCTATGATTTTTTTCGTCTTCAATGCAATATTTCATGAGTAACAAGATGAATTGGGATTTTGTTTTCTGCAAGTTTGTTTGAGGTGTAATTTAGAGGGATGTGATGCACTGTTCTCACTGGGATTCTGTTTGGCTGAGCTTAGAATTTGTTGACAAGTTACCTTTGTTTCAGTGTGAGCTTTTTCGATGCTCTAACATGGAGTTATATCGTTGATGATTTTGTGTTAGGATGCAAGCGCCGTTCCTTTTGCTGCGTTGACTGCATGGAGAGCCTTGAAATGCACTGCCAGAATTTCTGAAGGGTAGGGTGAATGCTAAATGGAGGTTATATGTTGTCCTTTTAGATAAATTATTATGGAATTGATTGTGGGAATCTTAAGGTTTTGATGTTTTCCTAAGTTCCTTAAATAATATATCTATGTATATACATTTATAGACACACACGCACACTAGAGAAATGATTAAAAGAGAACTATTATGGAATTGATCTTGGGAGCAAAGAAGTCATCAGTTACAATCTCAATATATATATATATATATATATATATATATATATATATATATATATATATATATATATATATATATATATATATATATATATATATATAATGTCCACTAGTAAATGAAAACATTTGATAACCCATTCCTTATATATGTTCTTCTAGCCAAATCAGACACCTACATCCACTTTAATTTCAGTCATTCTTCCCTTCAACATTCTTCATCATCTCAATTCTCAACAATGGTATATATTAGAAATAATACATCACAGTTTCTTTTTGTCAATTTCACTTTCTTTTTAGGCTTTTAAGATTAAGTAATCTTTTTCATCTTTTGTGAATGTTTTAATTCTGGCATACTGTAACATTATAAAATAATCACATTTATATAATACTTGTATTTGACTCATGCAATTAGGATTTAGGAATTTATGTATAACAGCAAGGCATGACATTTTAGGAAAATAAAGCATGACCGTTGTCGTTCTTCTCAAATCCTACAAGTGGAGGAAAAGACAATTATATACTAATTTTCTCTTTTGTTTTCTTGCCCGCAATCTTCTCACTTCAATACACTATTTCCCCCCTCCCCTCTCTAATCCTTCATGTGTTTTCATCTAAACTAAGAGTTGTTCGGTAGCACATAGGATAGAAGTAAAGTAAGATTTATTATCTCCTTGCTATCTACATTTAGTAAATCTGAATGCATTAAATCATATTGTTAAATATGTCAAAGTTCAAATAAATTGTTTAATTGCTTAGGATTTAGGTTTAGTGTTGTTGAGATACAATAACAACAAACAACAACACTCTAGCCCTCATCCCACTATAGTGGGGTCAGCTATATGGATCCTTTGTCGCCATTGTACCCTATCTTTAGTCATAATCTCATTGATGCCTAGGTATATCATGTCTTTCCTTATAGTTTCATTCCAAGTCTTGATTGGTCTACCCCTCCCTCGTTTAACATGCTTAGTGACTAGACTCTCACTAACAGGTCCCTCTAATGGTCTCCTTTGTACGTGTTCAAACCATCTTTGTCGAGTTTCTTGCAATTTTCTCTGCAATTGGTGTTACTCCTATCTTATCTCTGACATATTCATTCCTAATTTTATCATGTCTCATGTGTCCACACATCCACCTAAGCATTCTCATATACGCAACTCCCAATTTTTGCTCATGTATGCAATTCACTGCCCAACACTCAGAACCATAGAGCATCGTTGGTCTAATTGCAGTACGGTAAAACTTGCCTTTAAGTTTCACATAAGGTCTGTGACGTGCCTCTCCACTTTAACCACACACGTTTGGATTCTACATGTCACATATTATCAATACCTCCATATTTTTGAACTATCGATCCAAGATATTTAAAAAACTCACTACGAGAAATATCTTGATCACCCAGCGTAATAACAAAGTCATTCGTCCTACTTGTACTGCTAAATTTAAGCTCCATATACTCTGTTTTTCCCTGCTTAACCTAAAACCCTTCTTTTCTAAAGTGTCTCGCCAAGATTCAAGTGTTGTGTTTACACCCTCGCATGTCTCATCGACCAAAACGATATCATCCCCAAACAATAAACACCAAGGTATTGCTTGTTAGATATGTCCCGTGTGTTGAAGCTGGGAAAATCTCTACTTCAAATGTTCAGACCAGCTGTTGCCTAAGGTTATTGATTCTGCGGTCGAACGCCACAATTCTGATGGCTAGAGTAGGAGAGAGAAAAGTATACAAGCACACCCCAGGCGCCTCAGCAAGTAGGTCCCACCACGTACCCGGAAGTTTAGGAGAAACTCCCCCCCCCAATCAAAAGGCTAGACGAGGTATGAGGAAGGCACGAACTTGGCGAGTATCAAACTTGGGGGTCTCAGCCTCTTCCAACGTGTCCTTCTTGGTACCCATGGGGGTCTATTTATAAACAAATCCTAAAGGGGGGGGGGGGTAGGTATGCAAGAATACTTCTGAGGGCTTTGGATACTCACCAATATTGGCGAGTTACAAGTGTTGCTCGCCCATGCTCGCAAGTTACTCGCCCGTGATCGCAAGTTACTCGCCCATGCTCTCAAGTTGCCCGCCCATGCTCGCCTGGTGAGGTCTGCGGATAGCCGTCTCCTTAGGCATTTCTGATCTTGACAGATTATAGGTTATACACGGCGAGCTCATCTAAGAAAAGGGTAAAGTGATAAGGGCTTAAAGCTGAACCTTGATGTAAGCCAACAGTGATAGAGAATTCCTGTGTTAATCCTCCAGATGTCCCAACCTTTGTCACTGAATTTGTATACATTTCTTTGATTATGTCAATGTATGATACATTTACATCTTTCTTTTCTAAGAGTCTCCATAAGATCTCTCTTGGAACTCTATCATAAGCCTTCTCAAGATTGATAAACAACATATGCAAATCTTGTTTTCTTTCTCGATAGTTGTCAATGAGTCTCCTCAAGAGATGTATAGTTTCCATGGTCAACATCCTTCACATGAATCCAAATTGATTCTCCGCGATGTTAGTCTCTCGTCTTACTCTTCTTCCTATTACGCGTTCTCATAGTTTCATGATATGACTCATTAATTTAATTCTTCTGTAATTATCACAATTTTATATATCCCCTTTGTTGAGATACAACATGTTACAGCGCCACACGACGACGAGCCATCATGACAAGTTTACACGCGTTGGATGCGTATATCGCAGGGGACCACCGAGGCCGCGGAGAATAATTAATATTAAATATGTTGCTATGTTTGGTTGATGTATTTTTAGTATTTTTCGTGTTTCCTATTTTCAGTATTTCTTTTTGTATTCGCCGCTCACCACTATAAGAGGACATGTGGATCGTGTATTGTTTTTATGCTGGATGAATGTATGTTTTCCCTCATCTCTTTCTCTTACCCTAATCTCTCTCCTCCCCTCCTTTTCTTTCTCTCTCTCCCCTTCTCCCAGAACCCGCTGACCCCTCCTCTACCGCCCGGCCCGTACCAAACTGGTCTGACCTGCCATTTCCGCCCGCCTACCAAAGGCCGTCGGAGTTTCCGCCCACCTGTGTATCCCGCATCCTCCAGCGCCGCGCATTCCGCCTCCATCTTCGCCACTCGACCGTGCCGCCTCCAGCGCCAGCACCGCACTCCGCAGCTATCCGCTCCAGCGCCGTCGTCATCTCCAGGACCGCACCCCGCTGACGCAGCCCGCCAACGCCGCATCCGCCGCTGCATCTTCCAGCCCCGCACCCCACCGCTGTCGCGCCGCATCCTGACCCTACCGCCGCCGCCATGGCACCGAACACCCGATCCACTATCGAGGCCCCATCGGAGGACACCAGCAAGGCCCTCCTACGTCGTGTCAGCGCCCAGGAGTCCATCGTTGCTTCCATGCAGGGCTCCCTACTCGCCATCCATGCCAAGATCGATGCTCGACAACCTACCACCGCCTCTTCCGCGAACGGATCCGTGTGCCCGACCTCCGACACGTCCATCCTCGGGGCGGCACTACCCCCGCACATCAGAGACTCCACACCTTTTTTCCCGGGCCGTCCAGCCCTTGCCCTGGACCTCCCTACCTTCGTCGGCGCATACCCGATTAGGTTGATAGCCAAAGCGGAACAATACTTCGATCTCCACCACACCCCGAGCAGGACAAGGTCTCTACCGCCATCGTGGAACTCGACGACTCTGCCCTATATTGGGCCCGATGGCTCCGACAGTCCAACCAGACCATCTCTTGGTCAGAGATCTTGATCTCGACTTCTTTATGCAGGGCCTCCTGCCCTACGTCCGCTCCCGGCTTTGCACTCATCATCCTCGGACGGTGTCCGAGGCCCTGACATGACCCGCCTTGTGGAGGAGAATTTGACTCCTCAACACCCGCCATCTCCAGGCAGACCCCCGTCGGGGGGGGGGGGGGGGGGGCGACCGTGGCAGATCACTACTCCAGAACTTCAGGCCATTCCAACCGCTCGACCAGCCCGACCGGTCGCACCTCAGTGGTTCTTCACTTGCGAATTTGATGAGCTCCAACGAAAAGGGTTGTGTTTCCGCTGCTGGCCACCCTACTCCCGACCCATGTCGGCACGATTAAGGAGTTCCGCGCATTATTGATGACGTCGAACCATAGATCACTTTTACCGATTTTGAGGACCTTAAAATTATAGAAGAAGACACCACCGAGGCCGCTACGGATGCGGCCTTTCACCAGTTGGAGCTCCCTTGCTTTTCAGTGGGCGACATTTCATGGCCTCAGACCATGAAATTGGCAGGCAAACTAGATGACTGCCACATTGTTATCATGGTGGACAACGGGGCGAGCCATAATTTATTCTCCGCTCATCTGGCCCACCAACTCTGCCTTTCGTTGGAACCTGTGCCAGACTTCACGATCAGTTTAGGCAATGGCCGACGACACTCGATCCAGGGTCGTTGCTCATCCGTTCCACTTTCAGTAGGGCCTTACACGGTGACGGAGGACTTCTACATTTTCGTCCTTGGCGGAATCAATGCCATCATGGGCGTGGTATGGCTCTGCACGCTGGGTGACATACGGGTCAACTGGAGAACTATGACGATGCGGTTTCTTCAGGACGGCCGGGAGTGCTGCCTGGTGGGAGACGCTGCCCTACTCCGCTCCCCTGTCTCCTCACGCACGATCCAGAGAACGGCGGATGTCGACTTCTTGGCATGGCTCTGGTCCATCTCGGGGGCTGCGGCCCCTGCCCCATCACTACCACCGGCCTTGCAGGACCTCCTGTCCGAGTTTGCGAAGCTCTTCACGACACCATCCGGCTTGCCGTCAGCCCGGCCACACGACCATACCATTCCTCTTCAGCCCGACGTATCAGCAGTTTCGGTCCGTCCGTATTGCTGTGGACACGTGCAAAAGGACGAGATCGAGAGGCTCATACACGACATGCTGATGTGGGGCCTCATCCGCCCCAGTGCAAGTCCTTTCTCCAGTCCGGTCCTCATAGTCAGGAAGAAGGACGACAGCTGACGCTTCTGCGTGGACTATCGGGATCTCAACAAGCCCACATTTCCAGACAAATACCCGATTTCGGTGATTCAGGAGCTTTTGGATGAACTCCACGACACCACCGTTTTCATCAAGCTAGACCACCGTGCAGTCTACCACCAGATTCGCGTCCGGCCGGCCGACGTCACCAAGACGTCTTTCCAGACCTATGATGGCCACTACGAGTTCCTGGTCATGCCTTTCGGCCTGACCAACGCACCGGCCACCTTCCAGGCAATGATGACTACATCTTTCGCCCGGTACTTCGTCAACATGTACTTGTTTTCTTTGATGACATCTTGATCTACAGTTCTTTTTGGTAGGAGCACCTTCAGCATGTCTGGCAGACGTTGGATACTCTCCGACACCACCAACTCAATCTCTACCCGACAAAGTGCGCTTTTGGAGTCCCGGAGGTGTGTTACTTGGGACACACCATTTCCGCAGCAGGAGTCGCGATGGATAATGACAATATCAAGGCGGTCCTCCAGTGGCTAACCCCATCGTCTCTCCGCGATGTTCGCGGGTTCCTGGGTCTGACAGGGCACTACCGGCGGTTCATCCAGGATTACGGTACGATAGCCTGGCCCCTCACCTAGCTGCTCAAAAATTTGGCTGAGGGCCCCTTTGAGTGGTTGGCGGCGGTCGCCGCCGCTTTTGTAGCTTTTCAGCAGGCTTTGGTTCGCGCCCCTGTGTTAACAATGCCAGATTTCTCCCAGCCCTTCCTCGTAGAGTGCGACACGTCGGGCGTCAGCGTGGGGGCCGTACTCATGCAAGCCGGCCTCCCTGTGGCCTATTTCAGCTGTGCGTTCTCAGAGACCATCTGCAGTCGCTCGGCGTACGAGAACGAGCTCATGGGCCTCGTCCTTGCAGTGCAACACTGGCGTCCCTACCTCCTAGGCCGACGATTCGTGGTCCGCACCGACCACCATAGCCTCTGCCACCTCCTGCGGCAGAGGATTGCGACGCCCGCCCAACAGGTGTGGGTGGTCAAGCTACTGGGCTACAACTTCAGCATCGAGTTCCGACCAGGGAAGGCGAACCGCGCGGCCGACGCTCTCTCCCGCAACCCCATACTTACAGCCATCTCCCGCCCAGTCTGGGAGGATGCAAATGCCCTCCAACGGGAAGTGGAAGCAGACCCGACGCTCAACGGGATTCGGACAGCACTCCTCGCAGACGCCACAGCCCGCCCACCCTACTCCTTGGTCGACGGCCGCCTACTCTTCAAGGGCCGCCTCGTGCTCGCCCCCTCCTCCCCGAGCATTCCTCTGTTACTGGCTGAGTTCCATGCGTTCCCAACGGGGGACACGCCTGTGCGTATCCGACATACCGACGGTTGGCAACCTCACTCTATTGGTCTCACATGTTCCGATAGGTCAAGTCCTTCGTGTCCGCCTGCCTCATCTGCCAGAAGGCCAAGTTCGAAGCCTTTTTTCCGGGTGGTCTACTGCAGCCCCTCCTGATTCCCGACCGCATTCGGGACGACATCGCCATGGACTTCATCACACGACTGTCCCGATCTCAGGGATACGACTACATCTTAGTCGTGGTGGACCGGCTCTCGAATTATGCTCATTTCATTTCCCTCGCCATCCATACACTGCAGCCACTATTGCCGACAGCTTCATCCAGGGGGTCATGCGCCTCCACGGGTTTCCTCGATCGATCGTCAGCGACCGAGACCCGCTCTTCTTGAGTACCTTCTGGACGACACTGTTTCGCCTGCAAGGCACCCGCCTTCGCATGAGTACGACGTACCATCCCCAGACCAACAACCAGTCAGAGGTCCTCAACCAGTGCTTGGAGACGTACCTCCGCTGCTTCGTGGGAGAGCAGCCACGTAGCTAGGCTAAGTGGCTCGGGTGGGTCGAGAACTCGTACAACACTGCCCACCACCAGACGACCGACATCATCCCGTTTGAGGTCGTTTACGGCTGGCCTCCTCCGTCCATCGCCGGCCACCTTCCAGGGGAATGCCAGGTGGAGAGCCTGGCCACAATTCTTCGTGACAGGGACACCATTCTGGATCACCTGAATCACCACCTCCAACGAACCCAACAGAAGATGGTTTCCTTCGCCAACAAGAAACGTCAGGACCTTTCCTTCGAAGTAGGAGAGAAGGTTTTCATTAAACTCCACCCCTACTGTCAACTTTCGGTGGCCCATCGTCCATGCCCAAAATTATCTCCTTGATTCTTCGGACCGTTCGAAGTCCTTGCACGCATTGGGGCGGTCGCATACCGCCTTCGACTTCCAAGCGGGAGCCGCATCCACCCGGTCTTCCATGTTTCACAGCTATGACGCGCGGTAGGCGAGCACGCCACCACGAATCACCTCCTGGCCGACTTCCACCTTTCCGGAAAAGCGCCTTACTATCCCGCCTCAATCTTCGATCGCCGATGCTGGTGGTAGACCACAACCTTGTGCGGATAACAGGAGAGACGCAAAGCCGGCGGTTAGAAAAGCACAAACCGCAAGGCCTCTTATACCATGTAGAAAGTAGAACTCCAGAATTTTATTAATCCAAAATTGTCCTTACATCTGAAGAGAATACACACACACACACACATACATATATATATATATATGACAGGTACGGGCCTTCGACAATCGGCGAAGTGCGACATTCGGCGGAGTGCGACATTCGACATTCTGCGACATTCGGCGGGGTGCGACATTTGTCGGGTGCGACATTCGCCGTGGTGCGACATTTGTCGTGGGAGGCGACAATCGTCGTGGGCGGCACATTGGTCAAACATTGGTCGTGTGTGAGACATTGGTCAACGACGACATTTCTGCGGGCTGCTACAATGATCCTGGGACATTTATCGGCGAAAGGTGGCAGGAGATCAATTATTTTGGCATTGAGTAAATTACATATGTGAGTATTCAATTATGAATTTTGAAATGAACAAAGAAAATAATAATCATTAAATTAAAAAATGAGGGATAAATGGATATTAAGAATGTTGCACCAAATCATGTTTTTCCTTTATAGAATAATATAAATAATATATATAATAATTGATAGAGCTCTCCTGAAAATTACAGGGGCAATTTAGTAGTGCATATGTTGCACCAAAGACAACTTTTTATTTATAGATAGATAGATATATATATGAAGAGAGGAGAAGAATCTCAAACTAAAGATGTGGGATAAAATCAAAACTAATGGGCCTGAATACGAGGTTTTTCCAACAAAATCAAAGCAATGTTCTGTATTGTTAATTAAAATGTGTAGTAATATTTGCATATCTGATCATTACTGCCTTCACTTTCAGCATCGATTCTTGAGCATACCTGGCATGGTTGAAATCTCCGGATCATCACCTGTCAAGAAAAAAGAGTTTACTTTTTGATGGAAGACGGTTTGTCCTTATTTCAATCCATATAATTAAAGGAGTTGATTCCCAAAGTAGTTAATCTTCATGACACAGAATGACCATGAGCTGATGCTACTTATCCAAATCCTAGAAATATTTGAAGTTACTAGAATTGTCTAATTATTTTAGAATAATTTTACTGCATGCACAATCTGATTTAGTTCTATAATTTCCCTTTTGGCTTAATCGTAGTTAACACCATGTTTAACTGTTCTTTCAATATTTCCGCTGGTATTTGCTTGGTTGCAGTTATCTACATGTTAAATCTCAAGATTTTTTTTCATAAACAGTGAAGTTTACATAAACACTCTGACGCATGTACAATTTAACATGGAATATGCTTATCATATAATTTTTTGTTATTTTTGAAGAAGGAAAGCCCGTAATTGAAGTTTTTGTGTTACCACCTTTGATTTACTATTCTGTGGTGTACTTCCAGCCAGAGATTACTGGTGTTAGGTGGAGGTGGGGCTGTTGGACTAGCTGCAATTCAACTTGCTGTAGCTTCGGGATGCACTGTGTCAACCACCTGTGGAAGTAAGAGTATCGAACTCGCCTTGGATGTTGGTGCAACAGAGGCTATTGACTACAAAACTGAGGTAATATATTCCTGAGTTTAGCTTGCAAGCAATAAATCTGGATGCAGTTATTATAAGTTGATACTGATGCGTAAAATTCCAGCCAACTATGCCTGCAATAGTTCTTCTTAGACCACACATTTTTAAACGAAGTATTAGATCCATTGTTTCTTGCAGTGGCTACCTATAATTCATTAATTCTAACCATCTGGCATTGCTGTGATTTTGGTTCAGTGCCAGAGCAAGAAAATTCGAGTAGTATAATGTCCAGTTCATATAATTTATAGTTCCAGAAAAAAGTTGGATGACCTGCACACAAGCTATAGTAAGATTAGTATAGGTTAAGCGAGCAGGCACGAACAGGTAATATTTGAACTTGCTTTGATGCAATGTAGAATTTTCTATTTCACTTAATTTTTTTAAGTACAATATACATGTATATTTAAATATACATGATGTGAGACCAAATACATCAAGAAGTAAAAAATGCACAATGATCCCTTTTGGGTTTTTTACAAATGAGATTCAATGGGCTTCAAGACGCCCCCTCAAGTTGAAGCATATATATATATATATATATATATATATATATATATATATATATATATATATATATATCGATTATTTCCAGTTTGATACAAGTATCTGGAAATGATGAAGAGATCGGTTAGGTGAAAATGTCGACCAACTTTTTTTCTGACGTGACGAACAAAATGCATATTTGTTTTTCAATAACTTTTTCTCTGATGAAATGATAATCAACTTTAATATATTTGTTCTTTATGGAACACTCGGTTTCTAGACATGTAGACGACAACTTTATTGTCACAAAACATCGATAAGGGATAATTGTAGGTTTCACCTAAGTCATTTAGAAGTGTTCTTAACCACTTTAATCACAAGCAGTCTAAGTCATACTCTTGTATTCATCTTCTACGATTGATTTGGATACCACTGCCTGTTTCTTCCTTTTTCAGGTGATAAGATTTTCTCTTACATACGTATAGAATCCAGAAGTAGATTTTCGAGTTTCGATTTTTTTTATCATCTGCATATCTTGCATCAAAATATGCTTCAATGTGTAAATGTTTTTTCTTTGAAATATCTTTTTTCCAGGAGATTCTTTAATATATTCTAATATTTTGGAGGCAATTTTCAGATGACACTCTATGGGAGTGGGAGCTTGCATAAATTGACTGACCCTTCTAACAACATAGGAGATGTCAGGTCTGGTTATGGTAAGATAAATGAGTTTAGCTACCAAATGTTTGTAATGAGTAATATCTTGTATAATAGTGGATGTCTCGTCCTAGAGTCTGTCAGCGTCCATAAGCATAGGATTCCGTGTAGGTTTTCTGCCAAGGAGACCGATTTCATTGAGTAGATCAAGGGCATACTTGCATTGAGAGAGACCAACAGAGTTATTATATCTCGCAATTTCGATTCTCAACAAGTATCTGGAAGTATCCATTTCTTTTGTAACAAAGTGGTCTCGAAGATGTTTCTTTGTTATCTTTATTCCCGAGGAGTCATCCTCAGTAAAAGGAATGTCATATACCTAGACAACAAAAACAACTAATCTTTTTTGGTCTTTTGTATAAGGAGAGAGTGGTCAACATTACTTATGGAGAATCCAATGGTAGAGACGATCTAACTGAACTTGTTAAACCATGTTTGAGGGTTTTGTTTAAGACCATAAATGACAGACTCCTTCTGAGCAACATAACCAGGAGGTTGCTGCATATAGACTTGTTCATGCAAGTCACCATATATGCAAATATTTTTAACATCAAACTAAGATATTTATAAATTCTGGTTGACAAAGTTTGAGAAGAGTACCCAAATAGTATTGATACGAGCAACCATAAAGAAGATGTCAAAAAAATCAACAACATATGTTTGAGTGAACTCATGGAAACGAGCCTTGTATCGATCCACGATGTCGTTAGGTAGAAACTTGGTGACAAAGACCCCACGACAACCGACAACATCGCCTCCAAAAGGGGTAGAAACAAGAGTTCAAGTACCCGTAACACTAAAACCGAGATTTCCTCATCCAATTTGTTTTCTAGCAAAGTATATGAAGAGCTTCATGATAAGTAGTCGACACTGAGGTGGTGGAGAGTGCCCAGACAAACCCATTGTATGAAGGAATGAGATTAGCATAAGACACAACATTAATAAGAGGATGTTGTGTACTTCCCTTTACCCCATTTCGCAAAGCAATGTGCAAATCCAGGTCCAAGGCTTTGTTGTTGAAGGAACTATAGGAAGAGGGGAGAACTGGTCTGGGAGCTGGTAACGGTAGTCGGGGATTCTGGAGTGGTAGGTGTGATGATAGGGGGAAGCAGGGCATCAACGCCAATGATAAGGATAATGTGAAAGATGTGGTATATGGTCAGGGATTGGTTTCAATTGTGGGAGACTTGGTGGAGCTTGAATGATAAGGAATGATGAAAAGAGTTAGGAGGAGAGTGGGTAGGGATCTCAAGTGTAAGAGACCTACCATATCCAGAGAAATAAGAGGTATACTCAAAGAAGATGCAATTATCAGAGAGATGTATTGACGCTTGGAAATAGGGTCAAAATAGTTATATCTCTTTCGAGCAAGACAGTACCCAACAAAGATATATTTGGTGGTGTGAGTGGCCTAGTTATTAAAGGCTTAAGGCACACCAAAACGCAAATGGGTCTTGGAACTTAGGCGCAAGCATGCGCCTTCAACTTCTTGATCAGATTCGTCATCTATTCTACTCATTAACCATTCATTACTATGATTTATTTCTCTTAAAAAATAGAATGAATGTGGTTACTTGCATCATATCGAAGTTCTAACGCTCAATTATATTTCACAAACACTAAATCATGAAAAAAATATTGAGTTCTTACATTATTTCTTTACAAAAAAAGGTAGCTCGGTGCACAAATCATTCCCTCGTAACGAGGGTCCAGGGAAGGTCCCACCACAAGGGTGAAATAGGCAAACCTTACCTTGCATTTTTGCAAGAGGCTACTTCCTGGACTCAACCCATGCCCTCAAGGTCACGCCTAAGTTATCAAAGGTGCAAGGCGCACCGAGGCGCAAAGGGGTCCTGGAGCCTAGGCGCAAGGTGCAGGCGCGCGCTTGAGTCCCGTGATGCGTACAATTGGGGGAAAAAGAAATTGAGCGAATTGGGCGCCCAATTCGCTGAAATTGGACGAATTGGGCGCCTAAGTGTGCCTAGGGGTGCCTCGGGTGCGTCTCAGATCATGTTTTTGCCCTTCTCCCAAAAATGGGTTGAAGAAAATATCTTGAAAGTCCCAGGCGCGCCTAGGAACTGGTAAGGCGTGCGCCTAAGCGCGCCTCAGCGCGCCTGGGGCATATTGCCCGTCTTAGCCATGCTGAGGCGTGTGTGTGTGTGGGTGCACATGTATTCAAATTAATGCTCATAATTAAAGCCGGATAATTATAAAATAGCAACATTAAATCATGTTTCTTAAGGAAAATCAAAGCTGGATAACGTCAAGAAAGTAAACATTCACATAATGCTCATAATTATAAAATATCAAAAAAGTAATGTTAGCTTTAACATATTCATTCGAATCACCAATTGATAAATTACCTGAAAATCAGCAAATGCGACAACTGCCCCATGTTTGTTTTTCATCTTGATTTTAAAAATCCTGGGTATCTACATTGCAAAGCAAAGATTATCAGAATTCACTGAGATAAAAATGCACAAAATTTGTCAACCGAGTTGGAAAGGATTTGAGTCAGCTCTTACTCAGAACAAGTTGGCCCAAGATTCGCCATGCAGAGACCTAAATAACATAGATAAGGCTGATTATGATGAACCCGAACCACTCACATAGATAAGGCCTAGATCAATCCTAGATTAGATACTGGATGAACCAGAACCATTCGCATTCATTTCCAGCTATTAAATCATTTTACAACAAAAATAATGAGTACATATAACAAGATAATTAGTGTAAACATTGAACTGGGCTTCTAGTTCACTAGTTTGCAGTGAACTGGGCTTCTAGAGCCCAGTTCATTGCAAAGCAATGAACTGGGCTTCCATTTCATTGTTTTGCAGTGAACTGGGCTCCAGTTCATTGTAAAACAGTGAACTAGAAGCATGATACAACTATACAAGAGCTCTTATATCTTGAAGCCCAATTCCAGTTCACTGTTTTCAATGAACAAGTAGCAATTGTCGACCAACTATTACATAATTGTTGCATTGTGTAGAGTATTGAAGATCTTAAAAGCATTGAATCTTGATTGTCAATCTCTGATCATTGAGCAATCAAGATATAAGAGCTAACAAAAGAAGATTTTTGGTCTCCAATCATCAAGCTTCAATTATTGACCGATCTCAAGATAAATGAAAGCTTATTTAAGCATCTAGCAACTTGCAACCTTAGACAGCAACAACATTTGTAGTTTCTATCGAGATGGGAAAGACAAATGTATGGAACCTACCATTACTAGGCAGATCTTTTCAGGAAGAAGACAATATTTCCTTCTAAAGAAGAAATCAAGTAGCAATATTTGTAGTTTATACTAGTGAAACAACAACAATATTCTTGAAAAATATTTTGAGAAACCTTAAGGGCCTGTTTAGATCGCTGGAATTGGAATTGAGAATTGGAATTTGGGCAACAGAATACCAATTTTCGTGTTCGGATGTTAAGAATTTCCATGGAATTTGGATTGGTCCAATTCCATGGAATTCAGTTTTGTACTATGACCAATTCTTAGGGGTAAAGACAGATATTTCATGAAATTCAGTTTTTAACTATAGCCGTTGTTGCCTGATCTCTTCGTCGCCGCCCTATCTCTCTGTCGCCGACTAATCTCTCCGCCGCCGCCCGATCTCGCCGCCACCGCCGCCCGATCTCGCCGCCACCGCCCGATCTCGCCGCCGCCGCCCGGTCCCGCCGCCGCCTGACCTCGTCGTCACCGCCGGTTCTCGCCGCCGGCGCTCGATCTCGCCGCCGGCGCTCGATCTCGCCGCCGGCGCTCGATCTCGCCGCCGGCGCCCGATCTCGCCGCCGCCGCCCGATCTCGCCGCCGGCGCTCGATCTCACCGCCGCCGCCCGATCTTGCTGTCGTCGCCCGATATCGCCGTCGTCGCCCGAATCTCGTCGTCGTTGCCCGATTCTTATGGGTCGTCGATCGATCTCTCGCTGTCATCTGATCCCGTCGTCGCCGCCCGATCTCTCCGTCGTCACTTGATCTCGCCATTGCCACCCAATCTCGTCTTCGTTGACTGAACTAGTTGTCGCTTGGACATGTTTTCCGACTTTGTATGATGTGTTTTCAACAAACTTATGATAATTAAATGTTGGTACGCTACCTGAAGTTGAATTCTCTGTTATTGTGTTCCTTTTTGTCAACTTCTATATTTTTCAAGAGATCGTACAAGAATAGTTCCCTTCAGTGCTTGATTTTGTTGCAATAACTTCGTCCCGAGTGATTCAAGACTTCAACTTCAAATTGTCATTTTCGTCCGATCCTGCAGCCATGAGAAAAAAAAAATTATAAATCAATTACAATTCTAATTCTAGAAATTCATCCTACAGCCGAACAACTATATTGGAATTCAGATCAATTTCAATTCTCATAGGAATTGAAATTTGATGAATTTCAATTCTGCAATTCTAATTCCTACGATCCAAACGGGCCCTAAGGGAAAAGAAACTTTAAAGCTAAAAGATGCAGAGAAAGATTCTTACAATGAAAGCAAGAGCAATGAATACGGGAATCCGGAAAGAAGAGCGACGCCGGTTAGAGGAGCGGTGGTGATTCCAGCGCGAAGAACGGAGAACAGCGGAGGAGCCGGGAGGAATGGAGACGGGACTCGGGAAAGAAGAGCGGGCTAACAATGCTTAATTCTTAGCCCTTAAATGGGCTGCTGAAAAATGAACCCTAATAAGGAAAAATGAAACGGTTTTTTAGGTGTAGACTGGTCCCTGGGCTGAGGCGTGCCTAAATTGCGCTTGGAAGGCTCGCGAGGCGCTCGCCTAGGCGCGCCCGAGGCGCAGCGCCCGCCTTGGCCTTGCCAGGGTGCGACTGCTTGCGCCCGGTGCTTCAGGCGCACCTTTCAAAACAGAGGGTCACACGACAACGCCTCAACTTGTGAGCCAAGGCAACACCTCAACCAATACATTATTTCTTTTTTATTTTGAAAAAAAAATTACAACAAAAATCTCATCAAAATGTGTCATTTTATTCCAAAAGCTGTAAAAAGGCACACGAAGGAGTATACCTCTGAGCCCGGTGAGCCTTGAGCCTTAGGCGCGCCTTTAACAATATACATGAGCAGAGAGTTTGTCCTGACTAAATGTAGGTGTGTCGACGATATCAATACAATTAAACACACGAAGGATGATGGAAAATGCGTACAATCTGGATGAAGAAAAAATGTGTCTAACCTTGAAAGAGTAGAAAGTAGATGATTAATGTGAAAGAAGAAATTATAATTACATGACCCCAATAAGATCGAGGGACTTCGTCCGACGGAGGCCTGTCCGAGCAACATTGAGTAGATGACGATTTTTTCCTTTTCGACACTCTATTTTATTTTGTTGGGAGATTTGACCACAATTAGTTTGAATAATTCTATTGGTGGTGCAGAAAGATGAGAATTGTTTGCTCATGTATTCCTTGACATTATCTGCCTAAATAATTTAAGGGGTAAACCAAATTGAGTGAATATTATTATAAAATTTATAGAACAAAAAAATTTCAAAAAATTCCTTCAAAAGATACACCAAATTACATCGAGAGAAGTCATCAATAGAAATAACAAAATACAATTCTTGCCACCTAACTTGGCGGGACTAGGACCGTAGATGTTTTAGTGAACAAGTCAAAAGGATGAACAGAACTCTTACAAAGTTTGGGAGGAAAAGTGGTATAATAATGCTTGTCATAGTGGTAAGCTTCATATTCTAAAACGGAGTCCCACTTAAAAGGCTACAGAAGTCAGGAGTGAAAGAGGCACAACGAAGGATGACCAATACGGTGATGCCACTGGAGCATAGAAGTATAGACGACAGATGTAGTGAAAGTGTGAAGATCATCTAGGTGGTGGAGGCCGTCACATTCGGTCCCACCACAGGACAAGCGTCACACCTGCCTGCCACCCCGGAGTCCCAACATGGGGCCCACCTTGGCATCACACTAAGGCGACTTTATCAGTCCCGCGGGCCATACACCTCAACCCGTCTCTGGTCCCACCACAGGAAGTCAAAAGGTTGTTGAGGGCGAGATTCGATCTAGGGATCTCCTCGATAAACAGCTCTCAGGCGAGCTCTCATCACCAACTGATCCGGCTCACTTGGTGATGAGAGCTCGCCTGAGAGCTCTTTATCGAGGAGGTCTCGAGATCGATTTTCGGCCTCAACAACCTTTCGACTTCCTGTGGTGTGGCGGGACCGGAGACGGGTTGGGGTGTACGGTCTGCGGGCCTGATAAAGCCGCTTTGGTGCGGTGTCAAGGTGGGTCCCCTGGTGGGACAACAGGGTGGCAGACAAGTGTGGTGCCCGTCTTGCATCACCAATGCAATAGGTACAAGGATTGATGAGCCACGCGGGAAATCTTAAAAGGGGTGGACACTACAAGAGAGAGGCTCCAATATTATTCAAAGTAGGATTGTAGGAATCATATTTAAAATGAAAATTTTAATTTTTTGTATCTTTAAAACTAAAAGCTTTCAATGAACTCTTAAGGGGGGTCTGTTTGGGGGGAGGGGTGCTTTTTTGCAGCATTGTTGTTTTTAAATTCACGCCACCATTGTTTGCTTAGTGTTTGAAACCTGCTCTCTCTCCCGTGAATCCTCTCACCAAAGATTCTGCTGCGCTGCCATCCACCACAGCTCGCGGAAAAAACTGTAATGATCGCCGCCGAAACCCTAAACGCTTCATCCGAGCTGCCATGGTCGCACAAGGCGTCACGAGATCTTTGCCAGAAGGGAAATCAGGCGACGGAGGCGACGATCTTGCCATCTTCAATGCGGAATTTGCATAACAACATGAAATCGATCTACTACAAGTCCCATTCGAACTCTTTAGAGCCCTAAAATTTTTTGTTGCTCTTCTACAGACGATGTCCTTCTTTGATCTTGGTCAGCTAGTCCAGGAATGGACTTGGTAGTTGGATGATAAATTCCCGTTCCCTTTTATAAAATAAAATGTCATCTACTTCGCTGCTTTCATGCTAGCCTGATAGAATGCCACGGACAATTTATGGGAACCTCCCGTTGGATTACCTTGTTGCGAATTAGTCCTTCCTTAGTTGTGCGAAGTGGTAAGATATTATTGCTGAACGAAATCAATTTGCTTCAGAGTAGTTCTCAAATGATCAATTAGGATTTTGATTTTTGTTTGGGCATTATTTGATTTTTTGTTAGAATTTTATCTTCCTAGAATTAAACCCTCTAAAAATGTTGCCATGCACGCAGACGCTAGTTCAAGTTCCATAAAAGCATGTATTTTTATCTGTTTAGAGTTACATTTTTTATTATATATTTTCCCACTCCAACGGCCACCGCAATTCTGTCACCACAAGTAGATAAAGCTGTGTTCATGTTCGTGACATCACAAAAAACACATTTTCTTCAAACAGCACAACTGCGTTCATGACCACAGTTTTCGACCACAACGTTCATGACCGTAGTTTCCATCCACTGCGTTCACAACTGCCACTGCCGCCCCAAACAAATCCTAAAAATCTTCAGAATGATCTTTTAAATCATCGTATTATATATATTTGAGTCTAGTTTAGGTTTTATTTGGTTCGGCGGTGGCGGGCGCCACCGGCGGTCCAAAGGGAGGCTCGAACTGGAGGCACAGAGGTGGGGATCAAAACGGAGTGGTTGCAGTGCTTTTTCTCCTTGCAACGGGAGCAAACACGGCAAACGGAGATGACGATTCATTTGATTTGCCCCTTGCGGCAGCGTTTGTTCCAAACGCCCGACCAAAACGCCGAGCCAAATGAAGCCTTCGTCTTTTTATATAGTCCATGTGTTCGGACTTATTTATGTGTATGCCCTTCATAATTCTATTTAAAGACCTTTAAGGTCTTGAATGAAGCTAAGAAGAAGTATCATTTATTCTTTTTATTGAAGCCGGAAAAATCCCTATTCCAAAATTCGGATCAAGGCAGCGTAAGGTTACCGATCCTGTGATCGAACTCCACGGCTCGGACAGCTAAAACAGGAGAGAGAAAATGACTATAAGCACACCACAAGTGCTCTAGCAAGGAGGTCTCATCACATACCCGGAAGTTTAGGAGAAACTTCCCCCCACTACCAAAAGCTGGGCGAGGTACTAGGCAGTCATGGTCTTGGCGAGCATCCAGCTTGGGGGGACCTCAACCTCTTCCAAAAGTACCCCTGGGGGACTATTTATAGAGAAATCCTGAGGGGGGGGGGTATAGGCGAGTATCCTGCCTCTGCTAGCGAGTATCAAGGGCTACTCACTCATACTTGCGAGGTACTCGCCCAAGCTCGCCTCTGCTCGCGCAAGCTTGCCTCTACTCGCCTCTGCTCGCCCAAGCTCGCCTCTGCTCGCTCAAGCTCGCCTCTGCTCGCCCAAGCTCGTCTATGCTCGCCCAAGCTCGCCTAGGCTCGTGGCTAGGTCTGCGAAAAGGCGTCTCCTTAGACATTTCTAATTGTTGAAAGCACCCGTCACCACACATCTTCCCAAAACCCCGAGGTAATGGTAAGGGGGGACGGGGGTACATAAACACCAAGGACCACCCGCTGCAGGCAATGTGGGACTAATCCATCCACGGGATGGCAGTGATATTCCGCCACACGGGGGGCCCACCGGGGTCAACACCCAGACCTGGAACGCGATGGGGAAGCCCAAATATGCGGTCCCACACACACCCAATCCCGCTGGACCTTGGTTCTCAACACACCCCCGCAACAGGATGGCTCTGATACCATGTTGAAACCATCCGTCACCACACATCTTCCCAAAACCCCGAGGTGATGGTAAGGGGGGACGGGGGTACATGAACACAAAGGATCGCCTGCTACGAGCGATGTGGGACTAACCCCAACCACAGGACCGCGGGGATATTCCGCCACACAAGGGGGCCCACCGGGGTCAACACCCAGACCTGGAACGCGATGGGGAAAGCCCAACATGCGGTCCCACACACACGTGTCCTGCTGGCTAATATAGTCTCAACACACCCCCGCAGCAGGACAACCTCGCTTTGATACCATGTGGAAACCACCCGTCACCACACATCTTCCCAATCCCGCTGGACCTTGGTTCTCAACACACCCCCGCAACGGGATGGCTCTGATACCATGTTGAGTCATGTCTCATCTCGACGAATTACGAGTTATACACTTTTAGTTCTCTCTTCTCCACCTCCCTAAAGTAGGGTTAAGATTGAGCAAGACTCCTCTCTTCCTCTTCCTCCCCTTAGGTTGAGCTCGGCTCCCTTGTATCTCTGTCATTCTCGCCTCCTCTGATCACCTCTCTAATGATACATTGACAAGCCATAGGAAATTCCGTAACTGTATAACCCGTAATTCTTCGAGATCAGACATGACCGAGGATGGACTGGAGGATCTCGCTCACCTAGGGCGAGTGCAGGGGAACTCGCCTCTCAGGGGCTAGATCCGCGTTCAGGGGAGTAGGGGGAGAGTGGGTGAGCTGGTCTGCACTCGCCCCAGGCTCTAGGTGAGTTGAGTAGGGAGCGAGTGGGGCAAGCTGGCCTGCACTCGCCACCCCCAGGCGAGCAGGAATAACATAACCTGCTCGCCTAGATGTGTTTTCCCAGGAAGATCTTTTTTGGCCTGCCATTAGCCACTCCAAACAGCGGGATTCCATTGTTGGCAGACCATTTTGGGCTGCATTTAGCAAAACTGAATGGCGGGATTCTGCTATACGCAGATCGATTTCAAAAAATTATAAATAGACTCCCAAGGGGACCTTTGGAGGAGAAAAGGTGGAGGGGACTTCTCTTAGCTTCTTTCTCCATAGGATGACTCTGGTTGGCGAGAGCTACAACTTTTTGTTCCACGTGATTTCCGGGTGGACAGGTTGATAGCTCCAGCTCCCTGTCCACCGTGGTTTCCGGGTGGACAGGTCGAGTGCTCTCAAGTGCCCTCCAAGGTGCCCGACTCAACATTTGTTTGGGAGGAGAAACTCTCTTCGATCTTTCGGGTGTGTGGCGGGACCTCCACGCTGCAGCTCGGGATCTGTTTCTAGTGGTCCTCCATTTGAGAGTGAGGTTTCTTGCTCTGAAAGTCCGGCCTAGTGTTCTAGCTTAGGAGAAGTAAGCGCAGGTTGCCACCCCCAGTGCGAACCCTTCTTGAACGATGATTTCTGCGTTCAATAGTAATAACTTGGTACGATAGTGTTATGCTACTGCTAGGGATCTAAGCAAGAGAAACAAAAGACGGCTAGGGTTTAGTGAATGAAGAAGAAGATATCTGAAAAAGAGATTATTCATCCTCCAAGAGGGGGAAAAGGGGGTATTTATGGAGCCCCCTTTTCCCAGGGCCGGCCGGCCCCAATTGAGGGCTGAACCGGTGTGGTTCAGCCCTCTCTCTTCTTACTGATTAATTGCGGGCTGAACCGGATGGTTCAGCCCGGTCTTGGTCCGGCGCTCCTTTATGTCTTCTGACGTACTTGAATCCTCGGAACCGCAGATCGTCCGGGGCCATAACAGATAGCCTTCTCAAGCTCCGCCAACGCCACGTCACCCCCTCAACCCCCCTCCACATTCCATTTTCCACTAAAATCCTTCCTCTTGCCGATTCCATCTCCTGCAATCCATTCATTCGCCAAGCAAAGAAAGCTGACGCCACTGAACCTGGAGCGCGATTACAGCAAGCGTAGGATCGTCTTCTTCCCCGTTATTCACCAAAAATCAGAATAGGAGACTACGTTCCACGGTATTACATTCCAGGACTCCCTGTTGCGACGCCCAATCACACATGACGTTGAAATCAACGCCTCACAAACGCATGTGACATCCGGCTCTGCACGCTCGACTCCCTCCTCGACATAATCCCATCTGCACGCTACGTCCGACAACTTATTTAGGTTGCAGACTTGCTTTCATCATCCTCATCAACCTCTTTCTCTTCCTAGCAGGCTTTCCACCCATTTCAACGTGTCGTCCATTGTTTCCTTCTACTCCTAGCAGGTTCGCACTTCACTCCTCTCTTTTCCCTTCCTAGAGCACGACATCAACTTTTCTTTTTTCTACCTCGAGCGAACAGTTGGGTGCACACTCAAAGCGAGTTGATTTTCTCCATTCCGAGGTTAACAATCATCCTGAATTTAATCGTTCATCGTTAAAAAACATATAGTGTGGCAGTGCGGGCTTTAGTACCCACCGGGGCAGTGACCATGACATCAGATGAGGTTGCCTACAAAAAAATTTGAAGGCCATGGTCAAATAGTGCCTTAGTCGTCGTTCATGCGGAAACCTAAGGAGTTTTCGCCACTCTCATCGGCGAAGTCGAGGACCTTCAGGCTGCACAACAAGATCCCCCACCGCCCATTACATAATCCATAATCGTGTCTGACGTGCACTCGGCCCCTCGATGCACCACTATTTGTCTATGTGGTCTCCATCCAACACCCTCCTTCGAAGCCGCATATTTTGTTGGCTTTGATGAAGCAGTTAGCAGGCTCCACTATATTATATCTCTAATGCATGCATCCAATGGCGTCCCCCGTGTCGATATCAGTACCGCCAGTCCACAAATACCAACCACAGAGCCTGTTTATACGCAGGCAGCGATATTTCTGCATCATACATACAGTCAGACTCCTTCACTCCATCAGCTCGCGCTAGTGGGACTCATCAGGAATGAGACATCCACAATAGGGTCTCTTTATAAGACTCTACTCTGATGGGAAATAAAAGAACCAGAACATCCTCGTTTGTGCACCTTTAGTGCCTAGGTACAAGCTCAATGCGAAGTACGGGTGTGGTCTTATGAGCCAACTCAACCAGTTCTCCGTTTTTGCGCATGTTTAATTAATGATGTATCATTATCTAGCATCGTAATGCATGCCACGTCTTTTAATCTTTGTATTATATGTATCAAACTCAGCGTTGGTTCTTTTATATAAGTTCATGTTGGAAAGTAAGAGAAAAATCGAGAGTACGTCATATTCATCCTCTAAGTGGCTACTTATAGGATTACAACAAGACTCATAACTGCTGACACAAGATGTGGGACTAAACCCACTCACTTAGAAAGACTCTAATAGACCGACATTGACTCAAAAATTTCAACACTCCCTCCCAAGCTGAAGGGGGGACCCTTAAGCTTGGACACATCAAATAGCGGCAATGGAGGTAGGCGATGCAGGACAAAAATCAGACGAGCCACCGGGAAAAATTTTCAAATCGGGGAATCAAGCTGGGGATATAGCCACACATGACGCTGACCCACACATGACGCTGACCCACACACGACGTGGACTTGCTGGAAACCGGTCAACCAACATCTCTTGCACACAACATGCGAAAGAGAACAAAAATTGTGGAGCACTTCATCAAACAAGCGATCAGGGATAATCCGTCGGGGATAATTTGCACAAAGGGCGGTCCCTCACGACACGGTGTCGCACGATACGGTCCTCAGACGACGCAACTCGCTGAGGATAGAACACCAACATCAGTCGCATCCCAACACACGACCAATCAAAAAGACAAATGGGGAGACATACGATATAAGCCTAGAGGCCGTGTGGAACAAAAGCGAAAAATCGGGAAAGATCATTCGAGTCGCTTCATCTCTAACACTCTCCGCTCACGTGGATAACACGTGTATGAAGGCATAACACACACAGTAAGCCTAAGTAGCAGAAAGACAAAACAATACAACATAAAAACTGATAAGGACACAAAAAACGACCCCCCAAAAAACTTCACAACTTTAGCATCGGCGAGACAAATGCAGCCCCGGAGGCGGCGAGAATGTCGAGTAGCAGAGTGGCAAAGCCACTGACAATGACTGGAAAAACATCCTCTTTGCAGAAACATCGCTGGAGAACGAGGGCTCGTGCCAATCATTCTTAAGAGAGGACATTAACAGCAAACCACTACAGTAAGTAGTATTAGAGGCGAGGATGCCATGGATCGGCAACAGTCACCTTCGACTGGACAGGGCAGCGGCTAAATTCGACTAGAGCTAGAGAAGTAGAAGTGAACAACAATGGGAACACCAACAACAAAGGGAAGCAGCGGGAGAAGTCGAAATAGGCGCAACAGCCACACAATTCAATTTCCACAGAAGAAGCCACAGACAGAGGCTCGTTCGGGTGCAGCAGGCGAGCGAGAAGAAGACTTGCCGACGAAATCTCGAAGCAGCTGACGGGACAAAGCAGTGGGAGCAGACGGGAGGATTATGAGCCGTTCCCTTCGACGGACACAGAAGTCGATCTCATCGACGAGAGAGGGGGCAGAGCGCAACGACTGCGCAGTGGGCGGGGTAAAACCGAGACGTTGAAAGCGGAGAGAACAGAATGCGGGAAATAAAATTAAGGCTTCAGATGGATGGCTCTGATACCATGTTGAAGAGGAAGAGAGAGATCAAGAGTACATCATATTCATCCTCGAAGGGGTTATTTATAGGATTACAACAAGACTCGTAAGTCATAACTGCTGACACATGATGTGGGACTAAACTCACCCACCCCTAAAGAATCTAATAGACCGACATTGACTCGATAATTCCAACGGTTCCAATTGTCCGACTTATTTTAGCTTATACCTTGGTTGTTCTATATAGGCTCCATTTGGCACGATGGTGGCGGTCGTAAACGCATGGGTTAAACCGTCTTTTTTTAAGAATCACCTAGCAAACATCATCCGTTTGAACATAAAAGTGGATGAAGTTTTTTAGGTGAGCGTTAACGAATGACAATTTAACCTTCATGTTCATGACCGTTATCACTGTGCCAAACGGAACCTTAATGACCCTTAATATCATGAATGAAGGAATAATTATCCTTTAGTCTTTTAATTCTCTCCTCTTCTCCTCCACAAAGTAGGGTTGAGGTTGAGCATGACTCCCCGCTTCCTCTCCCTCCCTTTAGGTTTAGCTCAAGCAGTGTTTCTTCGTCATCTCGCCACCTCTGACCTTCTATCTGATGGATATCGACAAACTACGGGAATGCCCGTAACATGTTCTCTAGAACTCCAATTATTATCACCATTTATGAAGTAATATAAAGTACGCTCTGCATGTACTGTTATTTCGCTCCAATATACCGGTAGCTTGTTATTCTCCAAAAGTTTCTGTTGGATTTTGAATGAGAACGAGAAAGCCGAGTGTTCTCCAAAAATTTCTTGGCAAATGGTCATCAGCAAATGTATCCCATATGTTATTTATATCTCCTTATCTTTAATCTGTCCTTTGTAATTATATCTTCACCAAGCTCAAGTCAATTATTTCATTGAATGATCACATTGTTCTACATGGCCAACAATCCTCAGGATATTCAGGTAGCAATCAAGGGTCAGTTTGATGCTGTTCTGGACACTATTGGGGTACCAGAAACCGAAAGAGTAGGCATCAACCTTTTGAAGAAAGGGGGTCATTATATGACCCTTCAGGTACATGCCCGATCAATAAATTTTCTTTTATCTTTCCCGTTCGAGTTATTACATTTGAACAAAGGCCGCTCTTCATGCTGCGATAGGGCGAATCAGCAGCTTTTGCTGATCGATATGGTTTAGCCATTGGTCTTCCTGCTGCCACAGCTATTTTGCTAAAGAAGAAGCTTCAATACCAGTATACTCATGGAATTGGTAAGGCCCTGTGATGACATATTGAAAAATATGGTTTAATTGCATTTCTTCTTTTCTAAATATGAAAGTGCCTAGAAGAAATACATCCTTAGGATTCTATTACAAAATTCAGGTGACCTTAATTTAGCTTCTTAAAATTAAAATTGCTTCAAGATAGTTATGGGAGACATTGGTTTTTAGAATGTGGTACACCAAAAGGTTAGGATATTACCCTGGGTGCATGGGGCACGCCTTTAATCCTAGGGTAATTTGGCATACTGCATAAGCCCCGCGATATAATGAAAAGATATTGTTTAAAAAAATAAAGAGCTCCAAATCAATAAAAACCAGACCAAGTGTATAATTTTATTTGAAAACATGGATGGCCTTAATTCAATTTCTTAAAAGCAAAATTTTCTCGAGATAGTCGTGGGAGATGCTTGGTCTTTGAAATGTCGACCGGGCCAAAAGGTTAGGGCATTGCCCTGGTGCATGGTGGCATACACCCCTTGATTAATGAAGATGAGAATAAAGACCGAGTATATGATATACAATTTTAGTGGGTATGAACAATAGGGCTGTCTCCCGCACATCCCAACCAGCTCTCCGCACTTTGTTTTTAATGCGGTATGTTGTTGAGACCGGGTTTCAACCCTTCACCTCCTTGATGCGGTAGTTTGGGGTGTGCGGGCTGCAGCCCTGTTGTGAGTAAATGGTACAAGACCCGGCCCATAACAGTGACATCCACCGAGGAAAAGATTGTAAAAAATAGACCTTTGGTGAACAAATTAGATAGTAAAAATGCGCAATTAGATAGTAAAAACAGCAAATTTAAGCTTTTTTTTCTCGAAATATGTGCCAGAGTACGAATGGGTCTACATGAGGGCCGACGCCGAAGGATTGGATGCAGTACGCCGGCTGCTTGAAGCCGGGAAGATGAAGATACCCGTGGAGAAGACATTTTCTATTGCAGAGGTGAGACAGGCTCATGAAGCAAAAGAGAAAAGGCTTATTCCTGGCAAGGTGGTTCTGGAGCTGGACTGATATGTTACACATCTTCAAATTATAGATATATTATGCGGGCATCATAGATGCCCGCATAATCCCCCACCAGAACTTTCTCAGTTCTCTTTCAGTCTTTCTATTCCACCCTTCCATGGCTTTTCTTCTACCATACAGCCGCATAAAAATGTGGGTGGGCTAGCTTTGTAGCTTTTCTTCCATTCTAGTGGTGGCAATTGTTTTTAATTTTTTTTTGTATTTTTAAACTTACTAATTCATAGTTGTATTTGAGTATAATTCCTAATTTTGTTCATTTTTAGGTAATTGAATTAATTTTGAAGTAAATTTTAATTTTTAGATTTAAATGAACAAATTTGAACACTATTCACTCATACAATGTGATCCCACTGTTTAATTTAGATGCATCTTATATGTAGAGGCATTTCCCTTACCCTTTTTGTCTTGAAAAAGCAGGGTCATCTTTCATCTTTAAACCGATTATCATCTTTCGGCTAACCTAGACTCCTTCGTCCCTCGGGTTCAACAAAGGACAGTACATTAATATTCACGTGTCATCGCCGGCGCCTTTCGACTTGATTTTAGGCCCCAACTCACCCTATGACCTTGCGGTGGAACTCTTCGGTTGCGGGTATTGGATTCTCACCAATGTTTCTGTTACTCAAGATAACATTCTCGCTTCCTCTTCGTCTACTTTTTACCAATATTAAAATGTTCATCATCGTTGTACATTTTTGAACAATCATTTCAATATGTTATTGTCTCATGATTGATTTTAGGCTTCGTTTGGCATGACGTTTTTGCTCCGATGAATTTGAAAAAATGCACAAAAAAAAATTAGTTTTAAACATAAAAGTGGATGTTCTTTGGGTGAGGCTGGGGTGTTCACAAATGACGATTAATAACATGAATTTGCTACAGTAATGTTGGCCGACTATTTCTGCCATTTTATTTTGATAAACTATATTAAAATTCAAATTAATATCCTAACTGTTGTTACGGCCGTCGGATCGTGACGTCTCGACTCCAACAAGATATTAAATTTTAAAATCCGACGGTGAATAAATCTTGTATGAACTAGAATGTTTACAAAATAATCAAATTATGCGCGTTTAAAATATTGCAGTCTAAATTATTTGGAGTAAATAATGAAGAATTATAAAAATTTGAATTGCCTTTTGTTATATTGATGCGGAAGGGCCTTTTAAGTTGCGTTTAGCAGGGTGGTGATGAACTGTCGTTTCATGATGGCCCAACATCACTTTCGAAACTCCATTCAATTTTATGTTCAAAACAAATATTTTTCGGCGAATGTTATTAGTACCATACTTTTGGATATTCGCACAATTTTTACTATTATTTTTTTGCGTCTTTTGAAAATGCTTCTTGTACATGCATTTTTAGGAAAGGTGTCCAACACGAAAGTTGTATATCTCGTCGAGATATACAACTTTCGTGTTGGACACCTTTCCTAAAAATGCATGTACAAGACGTACATTAGGAAATACGCTCAGATTTCGCGCCTTTTTAAAATACGCCGTATACATGCATTTTTAGGAAAAGTGTTCAACACGAAAGTTGTAGATCTCGACGAGATCTACAACTTTCGTGTTGAACACGTTTCCTACAAATGCATGTACAAGGAGTATTTTCAAAAGGCGCAGAAAATAGGAGTAAAAGTTGTGCGAATATCCAAAGTATAGTGCTAATAACAATCGTCTATTTTCTTGAAGGTCATAATTATTGTCATGCCAAAAGTGTCTGATTCAAAATATTAGAAATGAAGGTGCATAATTTTGTAAATATAATAGTGTATAAAATATTTCAAATTAATTTTGGAGACGCACATAAATGATTTTGATCTATAAATAATCAAATTTAATTTACGAACAGCTAAATTTTGATATGATTATAACAAATTGTAAAAAATGAGTATATATGTAGGCCTGCACAAAAGGCCCGGGCCCAGTGGGCCGGCCCGAGCCCGGCCCGGCGAAAGCCTTTTTCGGCCCGGCCCGGAAAAAGCCCGGCCCGGGCCGAGACCGGGCTCAGGGCCCTTACAGGGCCCTGGTTTTGGGGGCTAGCCCGGCCCGATGCCCGGCCCGGGCCGGGCCGGGCAAAGCCCGAAAATCGGGCCGGCCTGGGCCCGGACCCGGGCCAGGCAGGCGAAGCCCGGACCGGGCCCGCACGCCGGCCCGGTCCTGCTGCCAACGGCTCTAAGAGCCGTTGGAAATCCAACGGCTCTTAGAGCCGTTGGAACTGCAGCCAGCAGGGCTGCAGCAGCCCTGCTGGCTGCAGTTTTTTGGCCTAGGGCCTAGGCAAAAGCCTAGGCCCTAGGCCATTTTTTATTAAAAAAAAATAAAATTTTTTTTTTATAAAATCCCCCCCCCCTCCTACCCGATCCCCCCCTCTCTCTCTTCCACTCTCTCTCTCTCTCTCTCTCTCTCTCTCTCTCTCTCTCTCTCTTCCACTCACTCACTCTCTCTCTCTTCCTCTCTCTTCCACTCTCTCTCTCACTTATTCTCTCCCTCTCTTACTCTCTTACTCTCTCTCGCTGCATGGCATCCTCGTCCTCAACGCCGGCGTCGTCGACTCAAAGCACGGCCGAAGTGGTGGAGCATAATCGGAGGGCGCCCGTCTGGGAGCATTTCGACAAGGTTAAAGTCGGCGACGAATTCAAGGCGCGGTGCAAGTTGTGCTCAAAGTTGCTAACTCTTACCGGCAACTCAACACTAGCGAGACACGCTAAGTCTTGTTTTGCAAAGCAAGCTCCCGAGTCCAGTCAGGGACAAATATCAGCATCAGGACAAATTTGGACGTACGATCAAGCAAGACAGCGAGACCTACAGGTGAAAAACGTCATCAGACGTGGGTTGCCATTCAGTCACTACGACAACGATGAGACGACGGAGTATATACACGAAGGGCTTCAGCCCAAATATCAACAGGTAAGTAGATCCACTATTAGACGCGACGCACTTAAATTATATTTTGACGCAAAACAAGATTTAATAAAATTTTTTGAAACTTTCGAGGGACGTGTGAGTTTAACGAGCGACGTTTGGAGTAGTAGCGTTAGGGTAGGGTTATCTTATATTTGTATAACGGCTCATTGGATCGATCCCGTTTCATGGGATTTAAATAAGCGCGTAATATGTTTTGAAGGTTTTGAATTTCCGCACACGGGTAAGGCTATATATTCAGTAATTATTAAATGTTTGCGTGAATTTAAAATAAAGGATAAAATAATGAGTATTTCTTTTGATAACGCTAGTAATAACAACACCGCAGTAGAGTGGTTAAAACGTGAATTAAAACCAATGCTCAACGGTGCGTTTTTTCACACTCGATGTGTGTGTCACGTTTTAAACTTAGTGGTACAGGATAGTTTAGAAGCTATGGAACCATATGTTGAGAAAATTCGTACTATGCTTAGATTTATTTATTGTACCAAACAGCGAAGTCAAGATTTTCGAAAATTTGTGATCGCACAAGGTCACAAATATTTGAAACCTCAATTTGATATGCCTGTAAGATGGAACTCCACATATAAAATGTTAAAAAGAGCGTTTCAACAAAAAACACTTCTTATGGAATATTACACTATGACAAATAATCATAATTTAACTGATAATGATTGGGACGTACTATTTCATTACATGGATTTATTAAAATGTTTTTATAGGGCGACTGTTTTTTATCTGGTGTTTATTATCCCACTAGCTCGTTAGTAATTGAAAATTTTGTAAATATCGCACAAAAACTTAACTATTTTAAGCAACACTCCGGATGGCTTCCTTTAATTGAAGTAATAGAAGAAAAATTTTTAAAATATTATAGAGAAATGCCTCCTGCATTTTCATGCGCCGCCGCTTTAAACCCGTTATTCGCTGTAGACGGCGTAGAAAATTTAATAGATGAAATTAACGTTAACTTAGACATAAATATAAGTTTCGATGACGTTGACGACGTTAGTACTACTAAATTTAATTCTATTTTTACCGAATGTTTTAATTATTACGACAACTTATATGGCTCACGACCACGAGAAGAAATAACACAACCTAGGACAAAAGATTCTTTTACAAATAAAATTTTAGAATTAGCTTCCAGAAAAAAAGCACGCACATCGAGTAGTTTAAACGAATTAGGACTGTATACGAAAACACAATTTCGTGATTTTATGACTACGGAAGAGATCGAAAACTTCGATATCTTAAAGTGGTGGAAAAGTAAAGCTAATACCTATCCTATTTTGGCCTATATGGCCGTGATTTACTAACAATTCAAGCTAGTACAGTAGCTTCGGAGTCCGCTTTTTCTCTTAGTGGCAGGATTTTGAACACGCGGAGGAGCCGACTAAATGAAGAATCACTCGAACTATGCATCTGCTACAAGGATTATTTGGATGCTACGAATAGGAAGCAACACATTTCAGCGTTGGAGGAGAGCTCCGAGGAAATTGAAGAGGAGATGGACAATCTGAATTTATAAAAATGTAATTTTTTTTATTATCATTTAAAATAATAAATTTCTTTTTTTTCTATTTTTTTTTAAAGTGTAATTTTGTTTTTTAAAATTTCAATATTAATAAAATTTTTTATTCTAATTTTTATTTCATTTTTTTAATTTTTTAATTTTTTAAGTAATTTTTTCTTAAGTTTTTTTGGGGGGGGGCCCGGCCTGGGCCCGGCCCGGCCCGGCCCGGCCTGGCCCGGGGGGCCGGCTCGGGCCCCTTCCGGGGTCAAAGCCCGGGCCCGGCCCGAGCCCGATAAAGAAAGGGCCCGGGCTCGGCCCGGTTTGCAAAAGCCCGGGCCCGATCAGGCCCGGTTTGCAAAAGCCCGGGCCCGATCAGGCCCGGTCCGGGCCGGCCCGATCGGGCCTTTTGGGCAGGCTATGTGCTCCTTTGACTCCCTCTGATTTTCAGGCTCCATGTCAAACAAATATTTGATAATGGTGTCCTTTTGTCCGAAGGAATAGGAGTAAATGCTCTAAGGGAGCCTTAATTTAGTACAGTTGGCGGGGCGGGGACTTTCACGAAATCACTGCACTGCCTGACCGCCACCACGGTTGCCGCAGTGCGTTGGATTTCTGCGGAAATCCGTGGCGGGGCGGAGCCCCACCGCGCGCATTCCTGAAATGCACAAAGCCGGCGAGATACGTGCGATCGGCACGTATCCTCCTCGGGCGAAGCCCTAATCAAATACACACACACACACACACGAGTGACAGGCACGGCCTCCGGCCAATACCCGACCGGCGACGGCGAGCTTCGCCCGCCCCCCAGCGTGCTTCGCGACACGGGGCTCCGCCCGTACGGCAAACGCGATAGTACCGGCCAGTGATGACGGGCTTTGCCCGCCCCCTGCTGGCTTCGCCCGCAACATATGCATATGAATAATCAAAATAACCGTAATAAAATATGCATCACTACTATAATATTTATTTTGTAAACAAATATCGTATATATATATTTTTCTCTCTCTCACCCCTCTCTTTCTTTCCCTCTCTCGCACTCTTTTCCCTCTCGCACTCTCTTTCTTGTGTATCTCTATATATTATATTATATTATATTATATATATTATATATATTATATTATATTTAATAATATAAATCCCAATTTTTCCTCTCTGGCGGCCCCCTCTCTCTTCTTCCCTTCTCTTTCTTTCCCTCTCTTTCTCTCTCATCCCTCACCCAACTATAGCTTTATAAGAACTAGTGAGATGCCGTTTTTTAATTGAAAAAATAATGCACGGCTGATAAATAAAGCATTCAGATCTCAAGACTCTCTGATGTGGACAATTTCCCTCCCTCGGATCAAACTCGATACACAAAAAGTTGCTGCATCAAAGTTATCTTAAATGTTAATAATAAATAAATAATTCTTTTATAACGTCATAATTTGGCTTTTAATAACTAAGAATTTGGCATTTTCAGGATCCCTTCAGGAGTGGGTGTGGCCTAACAGTTAGTGAAGGTTTTTTTTGACAAAGTGCACCAGTGAAATAAAAGTTTTTGACAAAATATATTTTGAAAATTTAAAATTGGCAAAATGCATCCCACAAAATAGTTTTTGGTAGTGTGCACTCTATAGTGTATATTTTGACAATTTTATTTTGCCTATTGAGGGTACATTTTGTCAAAAAAATCATTTTGAGAGATGCATTTTGTCAATTTTAAAATTTCGGAATGCATTTTGTCAAAAACCAATATTTAAAGTTAAACTTTGCCAAAAAGCAGGTAGTGAACGAATTTCTTGCGGTAATTTTTGTCGCCGAGTAATGTTTTGGGCAGCCACCGTAGATAAACTGACGTATCAACGGGTAATTAATAAAATGTATTCTGAAAATATTAACTTTTGAGAAAATGCATCTCAAAAATTTTAAGTTTGATCAATTTTAAACTTTCGGAAAAGCTAGAATCCTATTTTACCTCCGTCTACTTGTCCTCCCAACCCCAGAAAAGCGATGGTGCTCGCAGCTCGGAGCCCGGCCCCGGCGGCGCTCGAGGCGGTTCAAAGGGAAGTGGCGGCGATTGGGTGCAGCTACGACCTGGCCATCGATCTGCGGCTCGCACGCTTCAAGACGGGGCCGTCGGGATCGCGCTGGATAGGAACGCTGTAGAAGAAGACATCGTGTTGCCCGGCGGCGTCGCGGTGCACGGCGTTCCGATGTTCATCCGCTGGGACAAGAGGGAAAGGACGAGGTTCCACTCCGAAGTTCTCTCGTTTCACGAGGTTTGTTGTTTTTGGAATCCCTCTTTATTGTGTGAGTTTTAGATAGAATTTATAACTGTTTCTGTTAACCTTATAAGTTATCAGGCATTCCTTTGAGATTGATATTATTTTATTCCAAACAGTAAGAAATTACTTCCCCTTTTTTCAAATGTTTATCAAAATTTTCACGGTCAAACAAATGAAAATGATTAATTATATAGTTTATGGTATTCATTATTGTGTAATTGTATGATATCAAATTCAATTTCATACTTTAAATCTTACTTTATGAATATAGTAGGATTTTACGATCCTCGATCCAATCCAACCCCAAAATGATCCCACCTAGGATCTCGATCTTGACAACCTTAAATAAGAATAGGAGTGGGGTCTTTAGCTCATGTTGTGTAACCCTCTTTATTGTATGAGTTTTAGTTTTGGAATCCTCTTTATTGTTTAAGTATGGAATGGTAGAGTTAATAGTTTAAGTTCATTTGCTCGTGTGTGTGTGTGCGTGCACGTGAATGGAAGTTTAAAGGAGTTCAGCCATGAAAATTTTTTCTTGGAGTTTGTGTTTTGGTTTCCTTTTCATCTTTGCAATAGTATAATCTTTGAAGTGCAGATAGCTTATTGTTTTCATGAGAACAAAGATATTCACATGAGATGCTTAATCCCTCTGTGGATAGAAAATGGGAGCTATTGTGCTTATACACTTATTCTTCCTATAGTGAATTATTGGGAAATAACTTGAGAATGATACATGATGTAGCATGGAAAATGAATATTTGATATTAAATTAATTTTGCAAACAATTTAAACTTAGCGGCACATACAAGTAATGAAACGAGATGATCAACCTAGGGTTTCATATGACGTGCGCAAATAGCTAACATTCAAATGATAACACCATGATATAATCTTTTGTAGGTAAAAAAGAAAGGGTAATAATGATTTAAGAAAATTAGTGATAAACAAGACAAATGAAAATTAAGGTAAACTTTGAAATTTAAATGATCATGTTAAACTAAACATAAAAATATATTAGTATGAAATGAGCACGGGAGGGGCAAGAGGTTTACCACAAAAGCACAAGCCTGCCTGAATCAGATCTTTCATGGGCTCAAGGTTAGTTGCGATTAATCAGACCTGGATTTGATAAATTACTGGAATAGAAGTTCTAATTCAGATCCATGGGATTTCCAGTTGACATGGTGCTAGGATTGGGAAACTCCACAAAGGGCTCTACTGTACTGGTGGAAAGTAATTCATAGGGATAGAATATGAGAAGGTCGACTAGGTTGAGAAGACTGAGAGAGGATCAAATGAGCTCTGGTGGTCGGGTGTAGAGTGGAGGAGTTCAGAGAAAATTAATGGATGAACTGGAGATCTTGGATGACGACATTGAATAGGGCCACCAAGCTCTCAGCGCCCGGAGGTGATAGATCTTGCAAAGGGTGCATCGAATCTGTTAGGGAAAGTGGAGAAGGGTCGCGGATCCCATGGGCAACTGATTGCAATGGCAATTCATGGAGAGAGTGCGTCAAGCAGTGGGAAGAATCAGGCTTTTAGATCTTATTTCTGGAGGTTGGCTTACAGGAACAAAACAAAGAGAGTTCTCTATTTCGTTTCATTTCCAGACTCTTTCAATGGAAGAGGGGGGGGGTGTACTAATGAATATGCCATTCAATTGATATTTTATTTCGGCTTTGTTCACCAAAACTCCAGCCCGGTACTCCCTCTGTCACATGATCCTACCAGTCCAGTAAGCCGACCGAGCCCAACCAAGATCATTCCCGAGATTCTCATTGAGCCCCTGCAGATGAGGTCTGTGCTGGCTCCGTAATAGTCCCGTTAGCATAGCCAAACAAACGACGACTCTTAAGGGCCAATACAATGGATCGAGACCATGATAGGTAATTTGTTGTATCAAGATGAATCGTGGTGATCTGAGATGTCGTATGATCATGCCCAACCGGGTAGATCGACGGGTGTGGTACGTCAGGAGAATCCACCACGTCA